>JAJOOR010001346.1:0-55675 GCA_036250505.1 Solanum acaule
TTCTTTTAGTATAATTTTATGTGTCGTCTAATTTATCGTCTTATGATTTGCAATTGTAAGCTTCCGCATGACGCCCTAATCACCTTCAGAACCCAACAAGTGGTATCAGAGCACATGGTCTAACGATCCCATGGTCCGATGGTCCTATGGTTCAACGAGGTTGAAGACAGGCTCAAGATGGTTTCAAATCAATTTGTAATCAATTTGATGATAATGAAGATTTTTTTGTCAAGCTACATGTGGAGAAGAAGTTTCAACATATTTTCAACATTCCTGTTGTTGCAATTTTTAAGAATAAAAATAAAATATTTTTAACCCTTTTTTAACCCATATATTTTAAACTTTATTTTTAACCATGGCAAGCAACAGTGATGGAGATTTTGTGAAGAACAAGATTATCATGCAATAAAGAAGACAGATCACACTTTGTCAAGAAAATCCAGCCAAAAGGGGAGATTTGTTAGGGTTTTGCCCCTGATTTTCTTACCATAATTTAAGATTTATTTTTCCTTAAAGAAAAAATAAAACATTACCATAAATATTTTTACTTTTCTTGAAAGGAAAATATAATATTATTTTATATTTGGTTTATTCTCTCCTTTAGGACTCCTTTTCTAGTAGAAGAGGTTTTAGGACTCTATAAATATAGGTTTGTTTCTTCTAATACAAAAACAATAGCATCCACAATGTAGTTCTTTAAGATTTTTGTTTATGGGGAGATTTTCTCTCTACAGTTTCTATGTTTTTGATTAGTTTTTAATTATGTAGGCCAATTGGTCATATCCTACAATAATATATTTCTTTTAGTATAATTTTATGTGTCGTCTAATTTATCGTCTTATGATTTGCAATTGTAAGCTTCCGCATGACGCCCTAATCACCTTCAGAACCCAACATAAGTTGCTATTTTTAACAAATATTGAATACTATTTGTAGAAAAAGTAATTTTGTTTTATATAAAATGAAAGAATTATTAGAAGAAAAATAAAATATTTGAAGTACTATATCTGATCTTATGAAAGATAATTTAAAATAAGAATGGTAATATTATCAATTGAAAAAGGTATGAAAACAAATTAATTATATAAAAGTTATTATAATTTAAGATTAAGACCTTTGTTTGATTTTGACTTTAGGCTACTGATTTGTTTGAGCCGTCTCGGGTAATAGTAGGGTAGTGACATTGTTATGAAAAAGAACAAATAATAGAATACTGATAACTCTCTTTCTTGTAGGGAGATTAATAGACTTCACAATGTGGGCTATTTAGACTCAGCCTGAACAAGGACAACTCATACACATACATCTGAATATAGTATTATAATATAGTATATGAAATAATAAACGTCAAATAAGTCTTTATCTTCTTTTTCTTTGGTTGCTGGGTAAATTCGTGAAGTCTGAAACCCACCCCACGTAGCATAATGTGATGTTTCAATCCGTTCCATATAAACCTGCATTGCATGAGCAAACGGTTGGGTTTTAAAGGTGTGAATAGAAAGTGAACGGTTGCGACCCTCATGAAGGATTGCTACTTTTACGAAGGCTTGTGATACTTACGAAAGGTTGTGTCTTTTCTATAAAGGGTTGTGTCTTTTCCAAAGGGAGTTGTCTCTTTTCCAAGGAATTGTGATCTTTTCGATAAGGCACAATTAACATCTTTTTATATTATTTTTTGTTGGCTATAAATAGAGAGGCTTGATCTCGCTTTTGGAAATCGAATTCTTCCTTTTTTTTACATATATTTCTTTCAAAAAAAAGTTGATCATCATGTCTGTGTGTGTGAAAATATCAAAGTTTGAGGTACCACTACTTCTTTAATGGTTAATCCGTTTTATCTTGGGAGGAATTGATTTACAACCTCGGATACTTGAGAGGATTAAATTAAATTTCTTAATGACACACAGTGAGTTATGTGGGCTCAGATGATTCTTTTCTTTTTTCTAGTTTGTTAATCTGGATACTAGAGACAAAACAAACCACTACAACGACTGGTGCTTAGCGTAGACATTTGATTGGTTACTGGAATCTGAGTGAACGTGGAAAACTCTAATGGCGATTGAATTTTCCTGTTAATATGTTGATTTCATTGCCCTGGTTACAAATGAGGACAATCATTATATTATAGAAAAATGTTCTCTATCAAAACAATTATTCTTCAAACTTTAAAGATAGATACTATTTTTATTTTTTATTTTTTTAAAGATCGATACTATAAAGCTAGCATTTTGTTATAAATTTTCACATATTTTTGAGAAATTAGATTTGAGTAAAGTTTTAATTGAAGTTTCAAAAAATATATTTGATCATGGTTTTTGAAAACATATCTCACTTCTTCTTCATTTTTTTTATTTTTTATTTTTTGGAAAAAACATGAAGCATAGCTTATATTCATAAGTTCAAAAAGCTATAAATAAAAAAAGATATACCGATAAGTTTGGCATAATTTTATCATTTATAATAAATTAGGTAATATATTATTTTAAAATTATAACATGATATTCAATAAAAAAAAAAAAAATTCAATTACTAATTACTACAATTCATCAAATTACAATTAGTTATGGAGATCTATCATTGAAGAAAATAATACGAACAATAATAATAACTAATGATTTTTTTAATATAATTTTCTCACATTCTACACACAATCTTTCACGCGGAGAGGTAGGCGACAAAGACAAGGGATCTCTCTCGCTATGGATAGTTGCTGTTTGCGAGAAGCGTCTGTTCCGCTTTATCCTTTCAATAATTATATTGAATAAAGACAAATTGATCCACTGGTATTTCGACGCTCGATCTCTACTCCTCTACTGATGAGCCTTATCGCCAAAGAAGGGGGAGCCTACTGAAGTTTCAAAAAAAGGAATTGAGAATCATCATAGGCTGTGTTTTAAGTGAAGGAGAGAGACAGGAGAAAAGCGTATAAGCGCAAAAAAGGAAAATTGCCTGGGAAAACAATCCCAAGGGAAGCTTCTCGCTAGTGCTTTGCCCCACCACTGAACATTGCGTTGCTATGGTCAATAAACAGCCTTAAAGTGGTTCCGAATGACCTTGAGGAGGCCCGGAGCATATGTTTTCAGACCAAATAACCAAAAAGGTAGATAAAAATTAGTTGGGTGAGTAAATAAATAGATTTTTTAAAATATAAAATATGAAATTTTGGGATAAATTTTAAAATTTAAAAAGATATCAATCAATACTATATTTTGGCCCCAAAAAAAAGTTTAACGGAGTTTGAATTTTTCGTCAAATTTTTTTCCTAAAACTAAACAACTTCTATTGCCATACAAATTTTGCCAAAATAATGCTTCCAAAATTTATGGCCAAACAAATTCAAAGACATTTTTGGAATTTATTTTTTGGATAAAATTCTAATCAAATTAAATAGCTCGAAATTTACTGCAATCTCTTTCGATATAATTTGTATCACAGGATGAATTGACACTTGTTCCAATGTCATGGAACACGACAAATAGAAATATACAAAACAACCACACATAGTGTGGTCCATTGAGCAATAAAAATATTTTTTTCCTCAAATTTCATTTCCAATTAAATATATTTACATACATTAAAATAGTCTTCATTAATGTATTTGTCTTATATGTTTTATTTGAATCGAAAATTTATTAAAAATAATCTATTTATCTTATAAATATGTACATATTATCTTATTCAAACTCCACTTATAAATTTAGATGTATATATTTCACTTGAATCAAAAATCTATATAAAAGAATTCCTTATCATATAAAATTCAATAACTACGTATATATCATCTTTTCCAGACTTTGTTCTTGAATTTACCTATATTGTTAAAATTAAAACTAAGGGAGTACTTTTCATTTTCACTTCCTAACTCTTTTTAGTTTAAAAAATAAAACACTACTTTCTCCGTTTCAAAATAATTGAATTTTTAGGGTGTTTCACACCCTTAAAGAAAAGAAATTAAAACATATATTAGATATTACTTTTTATTTTTGTCCTTCTTAATTATTGTAAAATTAATCTTTAGAAATAATTCAAAGCAATTAATGTTTCTTGAATTCATCATATAGAAAATCCAAATAAAAGGTAAGAATAATAACATTCTAATAATAATCTTGAAGATTCAACAATTAAATTAATAAATAATGTCTTAATAATTCAATTGCTTTTAAATGATTAGATATTACAACTCAGTAGGTCAATAAGCTGGCAGATGGGGCTACTTGAGTTCGAGAGTACACACGTGATTCATGCGAGGCTTTCTGTCAACAGCAAAGGAGTATCCACTTGATACACCGAGTGAGACTGATCAATCTTTAATTATAAATTTTGATCTCAAATTTTCCTTTTTACTAGAAATTGCGTTTCTCCTAATGAGTCATATTTTGTGTAAATTCGAATTACTTCAAACTTTAATATGAATATCGAATATTAGAGAAAAATAATCAAAAAAGATATAATATATTTATAAGTCATTTAATTTGATCTTATTTTATATTTATATGTTTTAATTTTGATTTGTACAAATAAACACTTAAGTATGATGTCACGTGAGTTCTGAGTGACATAATATTCTTAAGAGACCACTTACTACGCAAATTGACAGGTAAAATGTCATGTAAGATGCATTATTTTATTTGTTTAACTTTATACAAATTTAAATATTCAAAATTAAAAACTGAAATCAAGTTAAAAGAATAGAATATTTATATACTACGAAAAAATAAATCGTCTCTCTGTCTTCCCAGTGTCTGTTTCTGTCTCTTCTTTGGGTCCAATCACATATCAAATCAGAAGAGGACAAAACATCGTATTATATAAGATAGATATTATATTTTGTATTAGTACAATAATATCTTGTTTAAAACAAAGTTGATACCATATATTATATGCAAAGCAGAATCACAATATTTGTATTGGATTTACGGTATATTATATGCAAATTAAAATCACATATACCACATATCACTAGGTATTAATAATACTCCCTCCGTTTCTATTTATATGTCATTAGTTTAGATTTTACATATATTAAGAAATTATGTAAGTTTTCTATTAATAAATATGAATTAATTTATTTTGATTAATTAATTTGACTAATGAATATGAATTATTTATTTAATTTTTCTATATTGATCAAATGTATTTTTCAAAGCTAATAACTCACGAAAATAAATAAGAAAAATATTATAATTTATGTATTAATTTTATGAAATAATAAATATTATGAACTAATTATTTATAATAGAGATAATATATAAAAAGAAACCGAGGGAGTAATACATGCCATCAAAATCTGATCACCTCAATTATTGCTGTATTTTATTATTATTTTTAAATCGAGAAGTGGACCACGTGCATATATCAGTTATTAATATAGGTCCATTTCCCATCGACGCCATCTAAAATAAATTATTGTTCTTTTTTATATGTCATATATAATTGGTCCATAATATTTTGTTGTCCCCAATTATTTGTTTAATTTCCCTTGTATATTTATCTATTTTGCCAAATCAAGAAAGGGTAATTTTTTTTTTTATCTATTATATCCTCAATTAATTAATTTTTTTAAAAAATAGAACTTCCTGAAAATCTAAAATTTTTAATTCATGCACTTCATAATTAATTGAGGTACAATGGTAAACTCACTTACGTCAATCATTGTTTTTTCTTAATAGGTGTACCAATTCAAAAGTGAATAAGTAATTAGGGACAAATGAAATACTTGTCATTTCATAAAATTAATGCATAAATTGCAATATTCTTCCTATTATACTCTTGATAGTTAATTAGTCTTGAAAATAGATATTTGTCCAACATAGGAAAATTAATAAGTAATTAATGTTTATTGTAATTACTTTATATATTGATTAATTACTCTCACCATTGCATTGCTCTCTAAAATCTGATTTTGAAAAGAAATTTCAACAAACAAATTAAAAATAAAAAATGAATTTGTTTATCATTCATTGAAAAATTGACTTATATTAAATAAAGGTAGAATTGTAAACTTAATTTCTTAATGCACGTGAAATCTAAAAATAGGACATATAAAAAGAACGGAAGGAGTCTTTTGATAATGAAGTGACCAAGGTTCAAAATTATCCTTTAATTAAAACATTATTTGTTTGTGAAGTTTAATCAAGTTTTTAGGTTCTTAAAATTGTTTTGGATCAAATTATAATTTGTGTGTATTTTTTCTCCAACTCACAAAATATATAAAGTATGTGAAGGTATACGTTATATATAGTGGCAGAGTCAAAAATTTGATTAAGGGGTGTCAAAATATATAAAAAAATAAAATCGCATAAATTTAAGAAGTGTCAATGTAATGTATATACATAAAAAATATTTTTACTTTAGCTATACAGTGTAATATTCTGACGAAGGGATTTCGTTCGACACCCCTCATGTGGCTATACTAAAAATAAAGATGTATAGTTGCAGATTCACCGTCAAAGGAGGGAGTATGGGGATGTTTTTTTTTTCCCTTAATTATAGATCTAAAATATGAGTTCTGAATATCGATATATTTTTGGTAGAAATTTTTTCTTTTAATGAAATTCAATATCGAATTAAACAAAAAAGAAGATGTATAGTCAGTTTCACTACACCAAATTAATTGCATAACGCCATTTTTTTTCTACTTTTGCTGTGTATGTATATTTACTTTATCAGCCAACTGGAAAGTTTGTTTCATGTCATAACTAAAAAGGAATTAATTTTATTTTTTTCAAATTTGTTACTCCCTCTGTCTCTAATTATTTATTTTTTCCTTTTTTATTTAGATAAATTAAAAAAAGATAAAAATTTTTCTTATTATCCACTTTATTAGTAATTAATTTTTTAAAAGCTAAAACTTTTTGAAAATCTTAAATTTTTAATTCACCCACTTCATAATTAATAGGGGTAAAATAGTAAACTCACTATGTCAAATCATTATTTTTTCTTAATAAGTGTGTCAAATCGAAAGTTGATAAGTAATTAGAGACAGAGAGAGTATTTAGATATGGATAATGCTAAATGGCCAGAAAATTTGGCCAGAAAATTTGGCCAGAAATTTTAAAAAATTATAATATTTTTTTAATTTTAAAATAAGCTAATCTTTTTTCCATTTTTTAATTAAACGGTATTAAACTAAAAAGATAAAAATATTTTAAAAGGTAAAATAACATAGTTAAAATACAGAAAAAAAATCATAATGAAATATCATTCTGGTCAAATTCTGGCCAAAAGGATTTTTCCTTTATGTACTTTTTTGTCTACTTTTATTTATTTGTTTTTATATTAAAATAGATATTCTTATAATATTTTGTTAAGTTTAAAAATTAAAATATATCCTTATTTATTTTCCAACATTGAGACAATCTATTTATTTAATTAATAGAGGTGATATGATAAAAGTAGTCTTTTATTTTATTGCTTTTTAAAAAGGTATGTTAAGTCATAAATGGATAGCTTGTCAATTTTACAACCCTTTAAATTTGCTATTTAATTTCATTCAAACATTCGACACAAATAATGTGTTTCAGTTGAACACCTAAACACATGAATGATAAATTATTCATATTAATTAGACACTCCCAATCTGCATTTTGAAGGAAAATAAAATGTGCACTTTATATATTTATAAAGTCAAATATATAAAATAAAAATATTTACGAGTTTTATTTAACCTTTTGTATTTAATTGCAATAGTACTTAAATTGGAAGTCAAATTCGTCAATTTCTCGTGGGCAGATATGGTTAAAATTTCAATCACACGTTTTACATGTCCAAAAATTTACAAAATGGTTTGATCTCCTAATTAAATGATTTTTTGTTTGTTTGTACATATTTCTCGAATAATAAATGCAATTGGTACTAAGCATTAAAAGCTAAAATTTATTATTCAATGAATGTACTGTGGAGACATTTAATTTAATTGAAATTATTAGTTACGCATTTAATGTGTAGTGTAAAAGAACATTAAAAAAATTTACACCTAAGTTTAACTCTTTAAGTAGTCCATCAACATGAATTAAGTTTTAAGTTCAAGCTTGAAAAAAAATTGAAAAATAATGATTTTGGGAGTAGTATCTCAGAAAAAAAGAAAAAAATTAATAAAGTGCGAAATCAAATTTAATTAAATTGTATGATTATTGAAGAAAAGCTATAAAGAGATTGTTCAAATGTTAGAATCCTATTTTTATGATTATTATATAACGTACAGTTGAATTGTGTGATTTTCAAATGGTAATAAATTTACATCGTCGTGATTCATGTGACACGTTGATTCAACAAAATATATTTTTTTTTAAAAAGAGTTTTTCTTGGTAATAACTATTTCACATGTTACTGTAAGAGTCCGTTTGGATTGGTTAAAAAAAATAGTTTTTAAGTTAAAAATAAAAAGTTAAACATAAATAATTTTTAAGTCAGAAAATAAAAAGTAAGGGACACTATTTTTGATTTTTGACTTATTTTAAGTCATTTTTAAACTTATTTTAAGTTGTTTTTATCTTGCTAAAATCTTCCTAACTTGTTTTAAGTTTTTTTTTTTATTTATTTTAAGCTATTTTTATATTTGTCAAACACTTCCAAAACTAAAAGACTGACCTAAAAGTAAGTTTAACAAACTTTTAAGCCAATCCAAACACCCTCTAAGTTATGTTTGGCGTAATTTGACTTTTAATAATTATTATTAGTACTAATAAGAAGATTATTTAATATGAAACAATTAGGAAGGCAATAGAGAGGAGAAAATCTAGACATATTTTGTCTCTAAAAATCCCGGAAGTTTCTAAGTTTAATTAATATACAACTTGTAAATTTTTTATAGATTACATGAAAATAAAATTATTAAAAAATAAAAAGATTTGTAAACTTTATATATGTAAATTTCTACAATAATTTACTTCTTCTCTTCTTTCCTTTTTTTTAAAACAAATTATTATATAGCTGCTTACGTTAAAATAAAATAGTGAGAACATCAGGAATATTATAATCAACAGTATTAATATATTAAAAATGTACAATAGATTTTGTGCAAGTAATATCATCGAAATTTCATCAATCATCCAACTAATAATGATTTATTATCACTACTCTGTCGGCCATTAACTTATTTTTTAAAAAAAATTAGCTTCCACACTCTCAATTATTCTACACAGGAAAAAACGAGGGAAAAAAAACTCAACATTTTTTTTCTTTTTCTTTTTGCTCATAATTCAGGCAATTCTAACATCAACTCATTAGATCTTGTAAAAAGATCATCCCAAAACCAATTATCATTAAAGCGACAATTAATCTGGTAATTATCCTCCATCAATGACAAATCAAGATAATTGTCATCGACCGGTGCCCATACTACCTCGGACCAAATATCGTCATCAACTTCTAACAAATTATCCGACATTTTTTGATTTCTCGATTCAGAACTCGTTGCAATTGTGTTTGAATATGAATATTCACTTGATGATGATGTTGACGATGATGAACTTGGTTGTTGCTGAATCTCGGTGTTTATTTTAGGACTCGATATTTCGGAATTATTATCCTTAGAATTGTTGGCCTCCTCCAAATGTATGTCCACATTTGAATTTTCGGGCTCCGATTGTATATCTGGAGTTTCTTGAGGCTGAGATTCATTCATTTTTTTCTTCAGATGAGTATGCCAAATGTTTTTTATTTCATTATCTGTTCTTCCGGGTAATCTTGCTGCAATAGCAGACCAACTGTAACAATTAAAAACAAAAATCACGTCAAAATCAAACATTTTCATCGACCCATTATATTTATTATCTCAAAAATCCAATAAGTTTAAGAATACATATTTAAAATTTATTATGACCAATTATTAGTCATAGTCTAAGCTGGCTAGAAATTAACTCCTAAATCCTGAATGACCCACATCCTCTATTATTTCCATCCTTTTGTCTACTTTCCTTTACACCACCAAAGAAAACGGTGGGCGGATAAAACTGCTAAGCACTCTTAATTCAATGTCTCAGATTTTGAGTTTTAAATACGAAAAGGGAGTATTTTTCTGAATGGAGCACAAATCTAACTTAGTAAAAAAAATAGACCTGTTTCCAAGAACTTGATGCAACTTGATAATGGTATCTTCTTCTTGATGAGTAAAATTGCCTCTCTTAATATCAGGTCTCAAGTAATTAGTCCATCGAAGCCTGCAACTTTTTCCGCACCTTAATAGACCTGAAAATAACATAGTGTTGGAGAAATTCAGGATTTAAACATTATGAGTAACAAATCATTGCATTATTGGCTTTCGTCCTCGTCTGATGAACGAAAGCGAATAATGCAGACTAAAATTAGTAGTACCTGCAAGTTTGGGAAGTGCACGCCAATTAGGATGACCATTTTTTTTAATGTAATTGATGAGTAAATCATCTTCTTCTTTGCTCCATGGACCTCTTTTCAACCCCAATTTCTCACAGCAAGGAGATCTCCCCATTTTTCTATACTTGCTCTGTTTCTTGTTTTGATTTCTGTGTTTGTCTTTTCACTTGGAACTTGAAGCTGATATAGCATAATGCGAGGATGCTCTGTTGGTATTAATACTACTCAGTCCATATTAGTGAAATTGTACGTACTACTCTCTCCGTCCCAATTTATGTGAGATTTCAAATTTCGAGATTCAAATAAATTTATATTTGATCGTAAGTTTTTTTTATATATTTTAAAAGTATTTTGGCTTGTAAATTATTGTGACTTAGTATATTTCTTTTTTTCTTTTTTTACGTAGTTGACGAATAAGTTTCATTTCAAAAGAAATAAAGATTTCATGCGCAAATTCCAGTCAAACTTAAATTATTTGACTCTCGGAAAATGAAACATATCACATAAATTGAAACAAATAGAGTATATATTTCCTCCATTTCATATTACTTGTCACGTCAAGCAAAAGTTATTTGAATTATATGTCAATTTACAAAATAAAGAGAAAATCAATTATTATTTTTTCTTCTTATAATTAGTTCTTTTTTGTAAACGTGACAAGTCTGAAAAGTATTTTTTTTAAAATTAGGGAAATATAAAATTATCTTTTTAATATATGATTTTTTGAAAGACGTGTAAAGAGAAAAATAGGATGAGTATATTTCCTATATGATTTTTTTAATATAGGTTGATTTGTACTAACTAATACAATAAGCAAAATATTGGATTCAACCATTTTTTACCCTTTTAACTTTAATACCTTTTAACTAAAAAGTGAAAAAAGATCAGTTTATTTTAAATTAAAAAAATATTATAGTTTTTTTTTAATTTTCTGGCCATTTAGCACTTTCCTTATTTTAATATACAGTAAAAATTTATTAAATTAATACTCAGTTAATTAATAATTTTTTAAGATAATATTTTTCTGCGATCTCAACTTGGGCCAACAGAAAAAATTATTCATCTCAATAAGATAATAAGATAATATATTTTGAGAAGACCTATATAAATATATGATCCCATTAATATAATAAATTAATAATTCTTTAAAAGTATAAATATATATAAGACAATTTAGTCAAATATAATTATATTGTGTGTTGTCTAACTTTTTTTATTGCATTCAAAAGTTTTGGGATTGTCTTTTCGAACTGCACCATAAAACTGTGAAGAGTTCTAGATGCGATAAGTGTTTCCTTACGCGTAACTAGTTCTAAAGATATTGTATCATCTCCAACTTTATCATCAATATTATTTTTCTCGATGGTATCCACAATTTCTTCTAAGTTCTAGATCTCTGAACGTTTATCATTTTCATCGGGGTAATCCAACATGTTATTATTGACTATTTTATTGCGGTAATCGAGATCATTAATCATGACCTCAAGTTTATGAATGACGTTTTCGTAGGTTGGTTAATTCAAACAAATTCTTTGATAATTGATCCCCAGACGAATTTTGCAGTGTCGAAACACTTATTTAATTTATCAATTAAATAATATAGCTACAAAATAATAATATTTCATTGGACCACCTATATGAATTTAGTGAGGTTTTACAACAAAATCTGATTGGGACTCATAATTTTTGTCCATGGTTCGATTAGGATTGAGCTTCATTTCGCTTTAAAGGTTTAATTATTAAGACTCAAATCAAAGCTTTTGATTTAAAAAAAAAACGTAATGATTCTTCAAAGTTTTAAATTCTGATTTCGAATTTGCCCCTAAATCCCTTGTTAGTATTAATTATTTTAATGAATAACTTGAAATTAAGTATTTATGAACACTACTTATCGTTGTAGTGATTTCTTGCAACTACTAGTCAAGAAATGACTTGTTTCCATTGCTATGAATGAATTAAATATTTAGTCTATATTATTTTGATCAATCTATGAATAAAGAATAAATTGAAACTTAAATTATGCATACTCTGCGCTTTCATGCTATTATATTTGTATCAAGAATAAATATGCTGAGTACTGAATAATTATCACACATCCATTAACATATTTTTTTTAGAGACTTACATGAAGAGAAATACTTTTAGGGTCTGTTTGGAAAGCCATCATGTAATTGGAATTGATGTAATTACTAGGGTAGTAATTATCAGTTTAGTAATTACGCTGACATGTTTGTTTGCCACAGTATAATTACAAGTGTATTGTTTGGTTGTACAAGTGTAATCATAAGGTTATATTGAATTTTAAAAATTAAAATTAATTATTTAAAATTAAAATTTTATATTAGATAAATAAGAGACTTTATAAATAATATTAAATTAAATATTTAAGATATATATTGTCTCTTGAAAATTATTAATTAATAAACATATGTTCTTAACTAATATTATAAAAATAATTGATTTATATTTTTCAATTTAGTATATTTTAATTAAACTAATCATAAAAACTAAAAGTACATAATTTCTATGAACATCATGGAATGCATGTTTGACAAAAAGATTAATATTATAAATATAATATCATAAAATTATAAAGCATTTGACAAAAAGATAATATATCAAGTCTAACTTAGAAAAAATAGCTTGTAATGTAAAATATTGAGTCAATAGCATGGAATCACAAGAAGTAAAAGTTGGGAATAAGAAGGAAATGAAATATAGATAATATGAAAAAAATTAGAAAATATTAGAATCATGAAAATAAAAAACAATTTTAAATAATAAAAATAAAAAATTAAAACAAAAATAAAAGAAAGAAATTAAAAAGTAATAAGCTTGTAATTACACTATGTAATTACCAGTAATTCACAATCTATCCTTGTGAATTGAAGAGTGTAATTACACTGTGGCAATTACACCATACCTGTTTATCAGATAATTACATATCCAATCAAACAAGATAGACAATGTAATTATACCAAATCCAATTATTAGTGTGGACTTTCTAAACAGACCTTTAGAGACATCAGACATTAATAATCATAGTAACTATTATTAATGAGAAAACTGAGGACAGTGTTATTTAACTAGTGTTGATATATGAATTATTAAGTATAATGATTTCCCATATTTGTGCATCGTGGTCCCATTTTATGATCCCAGACGATGAAATATGAACGACATTAATTTACACTACAAAAGTTTAATGAATTTGATGTTATATATATATACATTCATATCCTATTAAAATATTTTTATTATCTATGTAATTTAATGTGATATAACAGACATTTGTTATAACTATAAGTTGATATACACCATATCACTTGTGTCTAGTACTTCTTCTGTCCTATATTATTAAATAAAAATACGAAATGAATTATCTATTCTCAAGGGACAAAGCGAGTCTCTTTATTCTGAACTAAAGAATTAATAGAATTCAATCAAATCTTCTCGAATAGAATTCGAACCTATGAGGCGACGACCAATCGATTAGGAATCGACCGCCTCTACCTGCTTACCACTGAGCTATAGGGGAACAACAAGAGTTATCCAATAAGCACAATGACTCTTGCTCGGATAGATGGTGTCAATTTTCGGCAACTTGCTAAATTTCACCATGCAACAGTCATTTATTTTTACACGTTATTAAGAAATTTTAAATAATTATTTTTTTACTAATTTATCGTTTAATACATTTTATATTTATGAGTTTTATCCATTAATATCAAGATTAATAATGAAGATTTTTTTTTTTAGCTTTACAATATTTATATATACTTTTTAAAAAGTGGCAAGTTTTTTTAATTTCTCCTTAATACCTAAGTAATTTGAAATAAATATTTGTAGTAATCTAGATAAATAACATAAGACGGAGAAAATATATTAAATGAGTGGTACAAAAATTTGGTTACAAGAAATTACAAAGAATGTACATGTAGGGTAATGGAAAGCGGGACAAGTTAGGGTCAATAACTGTCAATTGCCATGATATAATAGAATCAATGTTTAAAGAGGTAGGGGCGTAAGGTGAGACGTTTTGTACAGTATGGGGCGAGACGTAAGCTTCGAGACACGGGGCGTAAGTCTTATGGATCTAGGGAGCGTAGTCTTATTTATATTCAATTTTATAGTTTTACTTTCAATGATTTTACAAATAATTTTTTATAAATAACCTATAATATATAGAAATTATATTATGATTTTTTTTGAGATAAGTATTAATAATCAATAATGAAGAAAAAAAGTATTATAATTACTATTTGAGAAATATCATTACACCAATAATAAAAACTATAATTTAAAGCAAAAAAGATATAAAAAATAAATTAAAAACGCTCGGGCCTACGTTTTTATGCCCAGGACTTACGTTTTTATGCTAAGGCTTACACCTCAGATTTTAGAACTGGCGCCTTATGGATTTACTTCTTTAATTTACGCCCCGAAGAATTTTTGGTATGCTCCTCCCCGAGACTCGCCCCAAAAATAATTTTGAAAACATTGATACAAATCATGTATATTTCACCTGAATTATTACATAAGATTTATTCGTTTATTTGTTAGTATAATCAAAGTTGAAGGATATAAATAAAGTTTTCTTTTCTACTCTATTCATCTCAAATTATTTGTTCTGTTTCTGTCTTACACGCCCCTTTAAATACATATTTGCTATATTTATGTATCATTTTTTTTTTTATAATTGAGGTATTTATAATATTCAAGAATAATTATTATTACTACTAAAATGTGAAAAATAATTAAATTTATTTTAAATTTCTAATATGACATAATTTGAAATTATAATCAAGGCAAATCATTTGAGACAGCTAGAATAGTGTACTTAATTAATATCTACCGCACAAATGGCAACGCTATATTGGTTTATAGTACTCCACCAGTGGTATTACTGTACTTTTTCTGACAAAATGTTTTAAATCCAAAGTATATTCCTTTGTTATTTTTAGAATTTTAATAAATCTTATTTTTTTATTACTATTGTTTTCAACAAATTTTGTAATTTTGTGAGAAATATTCGTGAGCATAAATTTTATCGCCATGAGTCCATGACCATCAATCTAACATTTTGCTTAGCACTGAGATGTCTTTTGTGAGTATCTAAGATTTTATGAAATATTCAATGTGATTATTTAAAGAAATAATCTCTTTTTATAAGAATCAATTCGAATTTAGGAAAAAATAGTCTCCAAAAAATCTCAATAATATTAAAGTTTGAATAATGAATTAAACTTGTCTCGTAGAATTCTACGTTAAATACAGTAAAATATTAAATCTCTAGAGCTACAAGTTTTGCTTAATTTTGAAATGTTCAGTAGATAATGAAAGTTGAAGAAGATAACAAATAAATGAGGCAAAGGATTAAATGCATGTGTACTGTTTACTTATTTAAATCAAAATGTTTAAGCCAACAATAAAAACTTGATGTGTTTAGTAAAAATAAATAAATATATTGTTTAACTTTTAATTAGTTTTTGACTTATAAACACTTTGCATATTTTTCAAATGCATAAACAAAATAAAAAATATAAATTATCTACTCATAAGCTTAATCAAACATCATCCAATTATTATGTCCAAACTCCTTTATCTATTAAGTAAGAACTTATTTTAGTTTAATATAAAATATATATTTACATATTAATTCTCCATATCAATTTATCTTCCTTACATTGGATTAATTTTAAAAAATATATCCTCTTCTTTTTTATATATAATTTTTTAATTCTAACATTACACATGCATATTTAAAACAGTAAATGAAAAAATATTTTGATATACTCTACATATTTTTGATATCCTATTAGTAGATTTCGTTATTATTGTTGTCATTATAAAATTATAAAAAAATAAAAAATATTTTTTAAACTTTGTGTAAAATCAAATTTCAATAAATAAATTAAAATTGATAGAGTAGCTTCAAATTTTATTCAGTGGTGGGTTAGATTTTCAAGTTGAGAGAAATACAAACGAGGAATTTCGACATGTGCAAATATGTTGTGTCCATACACGTCGCTAGTCACAAATCAATGATAGACCTGAGTATGGACCATTTCAAAGAAATAAATAAATAAATAAATAGGCGGATCATAACTCAATCTCTATCGATTCCATCTGTCTATGCCATCAAGGTTATAAATGGGTGCCATTAAATTTTAGCATACTAGCAAATAAAAGTAGGTATTCAATTTTTTAAAAGGAAAAATTATATTTTAATATGGTGTATTGAATATTGAATTAAGTTGATTTGATATAATTTTTTCAAGTTTGATTCGGTTTTTTAATTCAATATTTATGAATTATATCAACAATAAGAATAAATCACAATTAAGTAAAAAGTGGTTTAAATGGCCGGTGAAATACATAACAAGAGAAAAACTGAGAAATTACTCTCTTTTTTTCTCTTTATTTTAGAAATTAGATAAAAGCAAAAAAATTATCATTTGATCTTATGTTTAAACTTTGATAATAAAGTATCATTGTAGCCGGATCCAGGAATTCGAATCAAATAATTGAAGTATTTTTTTTCCGAAAAAAAACAGAATCAAAACTGAATTAATTTAAGTCGGTATACTATTTCGATATTTATGTCAACCATATAAGTAGAGACCATTCATATTTTCTAGATGTATTACAGTACTCCTTCATACAGTAACCAAATAGAAAAGTGCAATTAAAAATACTGAATTAACGGATAAAAGAGTCTCAATCTATTTATTTTTTACCAAAAAATTAACGAAGGACAATTAAAACATAACATGAATCTCTTGAATTCAGGTCACAACTTTGAATCACAGCTCCATGATAGTTTATCTAACCTATAAAGTCATTAACATTTTTATTTTTATCCAATAAAAAATAACTAACACATTTAATTTTTTCAAAGATAATAGAAATATTTATCAATTCCAGAGAAAATGAATGGTCAATAACCTGTAGACAAAATTGGTATAGGTTCTAACCACGTGTTTTAAGTTTTATTTTCTTCTTTTATGCATCGATAATTACAATACAACGAGAATTGTAAAAGGACAAACAAATTAATGCGGAGATAGAAACTCTGCAAACACATTCATAATGTGAACGACATACTGACAACTTTTTTTTAAAAAAAAATCAAGTCTAGGTAACGATTCAAGATTTACATTGTCAATTTTTTTAGATAGAATGATATTATTTGTTTAAATATTTTTTGATTGTTATAATAAAAAATATATTAGTACATCTAACATAGCAAAATTAGTTTCAAATTCTTTTTTATAATTATATTCAAATATTGTTATATATAAACAATGTATATTATAGAAATGTCTTATTATATATATGATTCCAACATTTAATATTATTAGCGCCAAACTTATAATATTTCTTAAAATATAGGTTAAACTCAAATATTTATTGTGATTTTAATTCACATTTATATTTGATATCGAAAATACTGAATATCGATGAATCTTCAAATAAGAGTTACATCCTCTCCCTGTTTGTGTATATGCTATTATTACATTCCGTACTTCTTCTTTAAACTTTTATTTGTCTAGTTGGATTATGCACAATTCTTAAAAGATATTACTCGTACCATTTTTATTACTTATAATATTTATATTATTTGATGTATAATCTTAAGTATTGGAAACAATTTAGGAAATAAATAATTAATAATGAGAATAAAACAAAAATAGTAATTATTTTTATTTGATATGTTAAAAAAAAAAAAAATTAAAATACGTAGCATATGTGGTCACTACTATGTTGAGACATGCCAAAAACATAATAATCACTACTACCTAGAAAGTCCAAGATTTGTTTTTTGATGAAATTGATTTTTGAAAATTTTAAACATCTGAGTTATACTATTTCTTAAAATATTTAAGTTTCAAAAATTCTACAGAATTATAGTTTGTCACAAATTTGATAAATATAATAAAATTTTCTTTTATTCTTATATTTTGTGTCTGATCAAATAATAACTCATAAATTAAGACGGAGGGAGTATTATTTTCCGATGTCGTGTTTCATGTGTGATGGGACTAATTATAAGTAGTTTCAGCAGAAATGAAGCTAATTGGACAAGCACATGTCATTGTCTGACTTTCAATTCAATTTCGTATTGCCGCGTGTATATGTGATAAGAAAAATTATCGTCCATTGTTTAATATTTTTTTGTTGTTGATATAATGATCATGAAATTTAATTTATATATACAAACAATCTAAGTAATTATTACTAGTATTATATTTTCATTTTCACTTAATGTAGTTAATTTTTGTGCTATTTTCAAGATTACACATTCTAAATTATTATTACTCTATGAATGATCTTATTGAGTAATTTTTTCATCTTTAAGTTCCTTTTTGAAGTTTAATTAAGATACTCTTTCTGTCGCTAATTACTTATCCACTTTTTCTTTCTTTAGTTGTCCTTAAATATTTATCCATTTTGATAAATAAAAAAAGGTCGGACATATACCTTTTTCTTATTTATTTTTAATGTGAAATTCGTTTAATATGTAATGTATATCTCTTCTTTAAAAACTTAACTTACGCTATGTGTGTCATAAATATACCTCCACTCTTTAGTTTCAAAGGCTTCCCCATGGGACTCATCACCTTTAATTGGCTGAAATTCCCCCATCACTGTGCAAAGTTCTGCTCTAATAATATTTGTAGGTCCTGATTCAACTATTTAGGTACTGTCTATTGTAACGTACGCCTATATAAATTTGTTACTTAAGTTTTAATTCAAAATGTATCTTAACATTATTTCGGAGATAATTATAAGTACTTTTGAATCCACACTATAGCTAAACCATACTCCTCGTGGGAAGGATCACAACTTTTATAATTGGATTTATTTTTGCAATCGATCATACTACTTTTAAATCAAGAGTAAGATTGGGTAACCCATAATTAACCAAACATCATTGAATGTGATCAGCAACCCATAAAGCCAAACATCATTTTTTTAGTAGTGGACCAAAACAAATGTAATTTTTTTTAGATTGAAAAAAAAAAGATCTTATAATATAAGCACAGAGACTAATATTGTGGCCATATTCATCCCTAGAAATTAATAATACTTTTTCGTCCCATATTAATAGTCCATTTTCTCATTTACATGCTCTCTCAACAATCATAAACAAAAGAATAGTTTTTATTAATTTATTCCTAAGAAACCTTTTGTTGGAAGATAAAAGAACCATGCATGTCACGTGGACTTTTTCTTTTTAAAAATTTGGATAGGCGACCGTAAGAGAAATGAGAAAGGAATTATGGGTTAAAAAATCAAATCTTCGTCAATAAATTGAGAGCTCAAATAATCGTCCATCTAATCTACTAAAATTTCTCATGTTCCGTGGGTTGATTTTACATTTTAAAAGCAATTACATTTCACATCAAGTACAGAAGAATTCAATTTTCTTTTATATTTACTTACATTTTAAATGAAAAAGATTATCACGTGAACTTGGCTGAAACCATATTATATAATAAAACAAGCTCAATAATTGTTATTACGAAATGATATATGTGTCTGCTTTTTCATAAGCTTTACAACAACTAAAGCCATAATTATTATCTTTAGTACGATATTTGTCCACCAATTAAACAGCAATTCAACTATCAAAGTTTTTCGTTGACAATTTTGCAATATATAATATTATTGTGATTGTGGGACGACATAGATACTGCGAACACAATTCGTTCCGCCCCACACAACATATTTTTCTGATTTTAATATGTCTCGCATAATTCACTAACTTTTTTTAGAGGGGTTTTTATGAATGAGTTCTGACCACTTGTATAACGTTCGTCAAGCCTGTACGAGTAGTGAAGAAGTATAGATTTAATTGGTTGTTGACCGACGGAATAATCAATATTTTGAATTCACTAATTTGATAAGCTCGTATTAATCATAAAATTCATTAATTTTCAGACTTTTTACGCATAAGGTTGCATTGATATTGCAAAAGATAAGAAGTATTGATCAATATCACTCTTGTTTGGAAATATCTTTTTGAGAAATTGATTCAACTATAAAAATGACAGTTCGATTTACTAAGTTTACGTTAAATATAATTTTATTCTGCATTTTTGCAAAATTTCCTGTTTTCATGTATACACTAAAATATGTTCACATAGCTGTTAGAAATTAAAGCAAAAACTAATACTAAGTTCTGCATCAAGATAGCTATTAGTATAACATTGTTGAACATATTAGATTCACATTCCTCTCGTTTTTAATGTTTTATTTGTTAGACGGACCATATAACAACAATTATTAAATTAGAGTCAAATATCGTATATCTAAAAGGTAATTTTTAAAAAGACTATATTTACACAATATTTAAACATAGGCGCAAAAACAAATGAATGTCTCAACAGGTATGCTTTATTAGTTTGATTCTCTTTCATGAATGAAACACGTGATATATTTTTTTTATTTTTTAGTGACAGTCGATTGAAATTTGTAACAATATGAGTTAAATATATATTCTGTCTGAACAATGAACATAGACTATAGCGACGCTAATTTTGAAAAAATTGATCAGGTTCATTTCACCCGTGTTATAAGCATTTAATACTATATTATAAAATAACACAAGAATCTAAATTACTATGCAATTCTTCTACAGAATCGACAAAAGAATCAAAATAAAGAAATCGTAAAAAGAATTTTGAGGACAATTATTGAATTAGATGGAAATTATTCATATAATAGTCCAAAGCAAACTGAAAAAATGTGTAATTGATCATCTTTTGGAATTATTAGGAGAAACTAGAGAATCATCAAATGCCTCCAAAACCAACACCCTTCTATTACTGGCCAATTTCCAACTACGTACACACCTATACTTAACAAAGAGCTTATTACCCTATGACTTACTTTAAAATGGATAAGTGTATCTCACGCAAATTGTCATAAAAACGCATGTGTCTACTTATTTAATTTTACATAAATTTAAATGATCATACGTGCATAAACATAAATACCAATTTAGTAGAAGTTAAAATACGTTTATGGATTATACTTTTACCTTTCGAGTATCTAACATTGATATTTAATATGCATCATTCAACACGCTTTTCAAAAGCCTTTATGAAAGACCGCTCTACATCGAGCTTGTTCCCATGTCTTTTGCGTAAAAAATGATATACTAAAGTATAAAAAATTGAAGTCTATATATATAATAACAAAGCATATTATATATAGAAATATAATAAATTAAAGCACCTAATTAGTTAAACAAAGTTTATAACAAGAACTATATTTAATGTTAGATGATCAGAATGAGATCAGTACTTCTTATGAACTCGTTGAGAATCATTGAGAGAGTTTTTGTTCATGGCCTATTAAAAGTAGAATATGCTTTAGTACATAAAAAATAAAACCCTATCCTAAATTGCTTTGGTTTTGTCATTCTCTCCTGACATTTATTCGAGAGACTTCCTGAACGTAAGTGAAAACAAGCAGAATTAACAGAAAAACTCCATTAACAAGGAGCTAACATTGAAGGAGAGAAACTCTCATTGTTTGAGTTCAAAGACTAAATAATACATCAGTGTAAGACTAGTATTTATAGCTCATTCCTATTACATTGAGTAACTAACTTCTAGAACCTACTAACAGAGAGTTAGTTATAACTAACTTTTGGAAAAGACTAATCTGCCCTTTATTAATCCTAACAGCTTCAACTTGTACTCTTCTTGCTTCATCATCAACTCATATCTCAACACTCCCTTTCAAGCTAGGAGGTGTAAATATATTTAACACACCTAGCTTGGATACTAGATGTTCATGTTGTATCCTGGACAACCCTTTTGTCAAAATGTCTGCTGGTTGCTCTTGTGTAGGTAGATAGTCTATTTTGATCAAGCTTTGTTGTAATCTTTCTCTTATGAAATAGCAATCTATTTCTATGTGCTTTGTCCTCTCATGATATACTGGATTTGCAGCAATTTGTATGGCAGCTTTACTGTCACTATATACTTGCACCGGTAGCTTAACATCAGCTCCTACCTCTTTCAACATTCTAAGTAACCACACTAACTCTGAAACTGCAGATGCTAGGCTCCTGTATTCAGCTTCAACTGATCTTTTGGACACTGTGCTCTGCTTCTTTGCTTTCCATGAAACTAATGACTTGCCTATCTTGACCATGTACCTTGTAACTGATCTTCTAGTAAGTGGACATGAAACCCAATCAGCATCACAAAATGCAGTGACTAGTTTATCTGAGGAACTAGCCAGCAATAGACCTTGACCAGGTTTCTTTTTTAAGTATCTCACCACTCTCAATGGAGCATCCATATGTGACTTCTTTGGTTGCTGTAGAAATTGACTCAAAGTCTGTGTGCTAAAGGATATGTCTGGCCTTGTCATATTAAGATACAACAGCTTCTCAATTAGTTTCTGGTACATTGTCTGATTTGCCAATGGATCCTCAGAATTATCTCTCAGTTTTACCTGCTCATCATACTGTCTTGATGTTAACTTAACATTGACATCAATAGGGGTTCCTGCAGGCTTGGCTGCTGTCATACCAACCTCAGTTATACGCTCCAGAGCATACTTCCTTTGATGCATCAATATACCATCTGCTGATCTACAAAACTCAATACCTAGGAAATACTTTAGTTCACCTAGGTCTTTCATCTTGAAAGCCTTTTGTAGTGCCTGTTTAGTGTCTTCTATTAATTCAAGACTGCTGCTAGTGATTAACATATCATCCACATAGACTAGTACAATACAAATTCCAGCTTCTGACTTGTTGATAAATAATGAGTAATCATATTGGCTTTGTTTAGCTTGTGATTCCACTGCTTTGGAGCTTGCTTGAGCCCATACGCTGACTTTGTCAGTCTACACACCTTCTCCCCTTGACTGACAAAACCTTGAGGAAGCTGCATATATATTTCATCCTCGAGATCACCCTGCAAGAATGCATTAAAAACATCCATCTGATGAATGTGCTAGTGCCTTGAAGATGCAAGAGAAACAATAGATCTCACAGTCACCATCTTAACAACTGGTGAGAAAGTTTCTGTGTAATCAATACCTTTTTGTTGGCTATACCCCTTAGCTACCAACCTGGCTTTAAACCTCTCAACTTCCCCTGTAGATTTGTACTTAATCTTATATATCCACCTGCAACCTATAAGCTTCTTTCCTTGGGGTAAATCTGTGATCTCCCAAGTGTTGTTGTCTTCTAAGGCTTGAATCTCAGTTTTCATAGCATCAACCCATCTAGGATCCTTGACTGCATCTGAGTAGGTACAAGGTTCTTTCAGAGAGGAGGTATCTTCTATATAACATTGATAGGCCCCGAGAGATGACTATAGCTCATGTAGTTGCATAAGGGATACTTCACATCCTTATTTATGTTGAGAGAGACAAAATCCTTCATCCATAAAGGTTTGTGTGTAGTTCTTGAGGACCTTCTATTATCAGCTGGTACAACCTGCACAGGAACCTCTTGGACTGTTTCCTCAATGATGTTAGTAGCCTGAGAAGTGTTCAAGGGATCATGTACTTCTAAATCAACATCTGAATAAAGGAAAGCTGATGTAACTGTATCTTCAGTACAATTAGTTGTAACAGGAGCCGGATGAGAAGGGTCTTGAATGATGTAATCTGAAGCCTGCAAATTGTCTACAAATACTAGTTGGATATCAGTGATGTCTGTTTGTGAAAAAGGGAACACATCTTCCCTAAATATGACATCTCTACTGACAAAGAATGATCTAGTAGTAATGTCAAATAGAATGTACCCCTTCTGTATTTCTGAATATCCTATATGAACTGCAATTTTAGACCTGGGCATCAGCTTATCATGTACATGAAGAACCTTTGCAAAACAAAAGCAACCAATAGTTCTGAAGTGTGATAATTCTGGTTTCCTACCATATAACTTCTCATAGGGAGTTTGAAAGTTAAGCACACTACTAGGTAATCTATTAATAATATGTGATGCAGCTAGCACACAATGTCCCCAGTACTTTAAGGGAATTTTTGCCTGAAATCTTAAGGCCCTTGTAACCTCAAGTAGGTGTCTGTGCTTTCTTTCAGCCACTCCATTCTGCTGAGGAGTGTAGGGACATGATCTCTGATGAATAACTCCCATCTCCTTAAACATAGTCTCATACATAGAATTCACAAACTTAGTACCATTATTAGTCCTTATCACTTTGATGGTTTTAGCAAACTGATTCTTAACAAATTTTAGACACAATTGTATAGACATGCTCCCATCATATTTATGCTTTAGCAGAAAAATCCAGGTCATCCTTGAAAAGTCATCAACTATTGTAAGAAAGTATTTATTTCCATCAAAAGTAGTTGTGCTATAAGGACCCCAGAGGTCAACATAAATCAAATCAAAGTTTTTCGAACTTTTTATGCTACTAGAAGGAAAAGTAAGTCTTGTCTGTTTAGCATAAGGACAGACTAGACATTTAGACACTCTACATATACTTTGATTATTCATATTAAACATCCTAGCAAGAACTCCTGAGGACACACATGTCCTAGTCTTTGATGCCACATCTCTATCTCTGAGGCAATTTGAGCAACTGGCACTGCATTATCCTTTTATCAGTGTACAAACATCCCTCTTTTCCACCAAAAAGTTTTTAAGTATACATACATCCCTTTTCTTCACCAATCTCATTCACCTTTCCACTGTAATGTTCCTGGAAAACACAACAATTAGGAAAAAAAGTGACTGAGCACCCAAGTTGCTTTGTTAGTTTACTCACTGACATCATGTTATACTTGAATTCAAGTAGATAAAAGACATTGGAAATGATAGAACCAACATGAGTCACCTGTGTAGTGTTTCCATTAGGCAAATACACACTATTAGGAACTTCTAACTTGATCACAGACCCTTTGATAAACATATCCAACTGAGACACCATGTGGTTTGTTGCATCAATATCAACAATCCACACTTTACTATTTTCAGAAACAAAGAGAGTTTTACCTGCGGTGTGAGCAGCATGTGCAGGATAACAATCTGAAGAAGTAGATTTATTCTTGCTCTGGAAACCTGTGAGGATATGATCATATTGTTCCTTTGTAAAAGTGCAATCCTGAAGAAGTTGTTTGACCTTCATCTCAGCTTGACTCATTGTTCTAGGCCCTTTGGAATTTTCTATCACTTCATCAGTAACCTGAGTAGTATCAGATTTCCTTCCCCATTCCGGAACAGGAACTAATTCATACCATATGAGAAGTGAGCTAGCTGATGGTGTGAGTATGAGGAAGTCCCATGTACCTTCCTTTTGACTTGAAGTCTGGTGGATAGCCCACAATCTTATAACAAAATTCTTTGATGTGACCCTCACAATGACATAAGTCACATATCAAAATGGAATTCTTTTTGAATTTTTGACTTGGTCCTGAAGAAGTACTAGTTTTAGAAAACATAGCTACAGAGTCTCCTCCAACTGAGTTTAATCCCATGCTGTTAGTGACTGAAACCACAGCCTTTTGGCACTCATACCCCACTATCATAACATATGCATGGTTAGTAGTTGGTAAGGGATTCATTATCAATATTTGGCTCCTAGCCTGATGATAAGACTTATTTAACCCCATTAAAAATTGATATAATCTCTGCCTATTCAAATGAGCAACAAATCCTTTAGACTTGTCACAATTACAGCATGGAGCAAAAACTAAAGCTTCAAACACATCCCACAGTGTTTTGAGTTTTATGTAGTACACAGAAACAGAATCAATACCCTGATGTAATGAGGCAATGTCTTTATGTAGACTGTAGGTTCTAGATCCATCTATCCTATTAAATCTCTCTTTTAAATCATTCCAGACTTGAAAAACACTAGATGCAAAAACAATACCACTAAGCAAACTCTTTGATACTGAATTCATCAACTACGAAAGTACAATTGCATTAACCCTTTCCCATTGTCCCCACAATTCTTCACCAAACATCTCTTTCATGCAGGATCCATCTACGAGCCCTACCTTGTTCCTACCTAGTAGTGCTAGTGTAATGGAACGATTCCATATGGTATAATTCTAAACACCAATCAATTGAAATGAAATAATGCTAACTCCACTAATATCAGCAGGACTAAGGAAGAGAGGATGAATGTAATCGATACCTTGTCCATACAAAGATGCAACATAAAGTGGTGTTGATGTACTTTCATTCTGGCCATTGTTGAGTGTTTGATCCAGATCTACATCTGCTCTGTTCGTTCCCATTTCTCTTAAGCTCCAATCAATCAACAGTCACGGAAGCAAATGACAAACAACACATTTTGAATAACAGATCCTAGCTTAGATCTGCAATTCTATTGAAAAACTGATGAATTGGTAGCTCAGATCTGTAATTCTACTGAAAAACTGATGAATCTGTGACTCGAATACTCAATTCTTTGACCCAAACACTAATCACCTTCCACAGAGATTGTTGTGGATGGCTCTGATACCATGAACGTAAGTGAAAACAAGCAGAATTAACAGAAAAACTCCATTAACAAGGAGCTAACATTGAAGGAGAGAAACTCTCATTGTTTGAGTTCAAAGATTAAGTAATACATCAGTGTAAGACTAGTATTTATAGCTCATTCCTATTACATTGAGTAACTAACTGCTAGAACCTACTAACAGAGAGTTAGTTATAACTAACTTTTGGAAAAGACTAATCCGCCCTTTATTAATCCTAACAGCTTCAACTTGTACTCTTCTTGCTTCATCATCAGCTCATATCTCAACACTTCCCTTAGAGACTGAGACGTAGTTATATTGTTGTTTTTTTCGTATTGAAACCAGACAGGGTCAATATATAGAGGAAGAGAACTATTGGCTGTCCAATATATAAAACATAATAATAATCATATATATAAGCAAGAGTAACATATACATAGTGTAGAAATATATTTTATTGCAAATTAAACGATATATATAGTCACACACACACATAATTAAGCTTAATTAGAGCTTGTAAGACTGAAGTACAGCTTCGAAATCTCCATGGTTTATTGCATAGGTGTGCAAGAACTCTTTGTACTGATAAGGCTTGTATGCTGGAATATTTGTTGTGTTTTTAACCAAATCACTTGCAGGTTCAATGTGACAATCTGAAGAAGGAATCACAAAATTACCAACACAAATTCGAGTTTCTTTTGAATTTGTCACTGCTCGATGAATCACACTTTTTAGCTTATTGTTACTGATAATCTGAAAAATAAGACAAGTTATCTACCGTTACAAAAAAATTTAAAGCTAACGATATATTTCAACGTATATAATAACATGATCATTTACCTGTAATTGACAACCAATGATGACCACAAATGCATTAGGAATAGGTTCAACAGCAATCCATTTTCCATCCTTGAAGATTTGTAAGCCATGAACATTGTCTTGAAGCAAAATTGTAAACAAATTTGGGTCACAATGGCTATGCATTCCAAGGGCCAAATTTGGGTCAGGACATGGAGGATAATAGTTCACTAATAGCATTTGAACTTTGCTTAATTCACCTCCAAAATACCCCTTTTCAAGTCCTAATCCTTCACTAATCACATCTGAAATCTTTGTGATTAGCTTCCTTGTTTCAATTGAATACGCACTAATCACTTCTCTGAAATTTGTATTTAGGAAACAAATTAAGTGCCATGGAAAAAATTACAATATATTAATTGTCACGTAAAATTGGTCAACCAAAAATAAGTAGGTGAAATTTGTCCCTCTATTTGAACTATTGCTTTAAAATTACCCTATGTTATGTTCTCTCGTGTCACCAAGGGTTGTGATAGGTTAGATAAGATTCAGTAGTTACAAAAGTCTTGGATTCGAGCCCTTATGTGACACGAATCTAGACTTAGTTGGAGCCCCAAAATAGGCAACACTAACAAGAAAATATGTAATTTTAAACGGTACGTAATCTAAGGTAGAGAGACGATAAACTTGACCAACAAAAATAAAAGGATAGAAGAAATTACCGATAACGAGTTGGTTTTTCTGGCCAAAAAGGCAAGTAATGTTGGAGAGGATGACAATGATGTGCTAAAGCATCTCTCCAATAATGTTTATCTTCATTAGAATAATTAATAGTGCTTGTGTAGAGTTTGCATTTGCTATTTGGGTCAACTGAGTAGTACTTTGCTTTCTCTTTAGCTGGCATGTTAAAAAATTCTTTCAACACATCTACTGTCTCTTCCAATAATGTTTCTGAAATCCCATGGTTGATCACCTGTTTTTCACAAAATCAACAAATATGTTATAAGTAACTTTTACGATATTAGTATAATTTAACCAGTTATAACAGGTAACATGCATGTCTTATTTGTCAGTGTACAAAACTTAAACTCGAGAGAAAAACATGGAGAAGAGAGGAAATTAGAAAACCTGAAAATACCCAAAATCCTGGCTGGCTTTAATTATTTGTTGAGCTTGGTCATGTTCATGAGTAGTCAAGTCTATAATTGGACTGCTACCACTTAAAGGAACAATAGGTTCTCCAGGTCTTTGATCTTCTGGGAATATGTAACTTTCAGGCAAAGTTTTAACATTTTTGCACCAGCTTGACACTAAATTATTTTCCATATGATCAATTAGATGTTGTACGTACAGTTTCTAATAGTTCACACAAGTCTATGATCATATTATACAAAATTAATAGGAAAAGTTGTTTGTCTAGATAATAAAATTAACTTATGGCTTTGATGTAAGATCGAAAGAGATCGATGTTGTCATATTTATTCGATTATTAAAGGATTTGATGTTTGCATGTTTGGATTTTTGTTGCCAAATTGCCTTATTTTTATTTTAGCCTTTCTCTTTCAATTAATCAAAACATGATTAATGCTGTTGAAACGAATCAGATTCCATTACAAGGAATACACTACAAGTTTGTTTCTATTTATTGCCACCCCCATATTTTTTTTTTGATAAGTGAGACATATAACATATTATTTGTCAAATTCATGACGTTACACCTATCATTTGTTGCGCTCTGGGCCAAAGCCTCCGAAGGTCAATCATTGAAAGGAGAAATATTAAAAAAAGTTTAATACTGGATTCTTTAATTAAGGTCATTTCCAGTATGTTCATGAAAATTTAGTAATTACTGTTTCACAATTATGTGTAAAGCCAAATTGTGTTGTTGGATACTAAAACTACAACAACCACCGATAGAACTCAAACCCCAGAAAACTGGGCTCGACTATGTGAGGACTGTGTTACATTTAAGCTCATCTCGGACCATATGATATATGAGTTACCTATAAAATAACACTATTCTTAGAATTATTTATTAGTTTATTTGATGTTTGAGATCATTTATATTATACAATTATGTGATAAGTGAATCTATCCAAACCAAAATTATTATTTTTCAATTAGAAATTGTGGCAATAAAAATTCTAAACAACGTTGTCACACTTTATAAGTGTGGCTACAGGAGGCCACGCTAGAAAGTGTAGTTTTATAAAAAAAAAGTGTTGCCAATGAGATGCTACAAAGCGTTGCCTTTGTAACTCATCGGCCATGCTTTTTAAGCGTAGCTGCTACGGCAACACTTGAAAAGTGTAGCCTAAAGTTACGCTTTTTTAGGCCACCCCGAAAAAGTGTTGCTTTTTATCAAAGGCCACACTTTTTGCTAGTTTAGGCGAAAGCCTAAAATGTTGTAGGAGTCCATAAGCTTTACAGAGGTTTCGTGTACAGGGATTTTAATTTGTTAGAAGCTACATGAAGGAAGAGCTATTCAAACCACGCCTTAGTTTACAACATTGAATATTAATTAATTATAAGTAAATACAACAAAGTTCCCTCACACAATAAGAGAGAAGTTCAAGCTAGCTACCATATGTAAAATCAGCAGCTGCGCTAGCTATACCATGCATGACAAAATAGTACTCTTATAGTTCTAAAATACTTGCAAATGGAAAGATGTTGCAGAGTACTTGACAGAAAATTACCTCCAATGTTTAGCATCAGGTATAGGAGGCACATCGACCCTATGATATTTTGATAAAGAACCTGGACGCCACCACTAGAATCCTGAACTAACATTGTTAGAAAGGTCGGTCGAATCATATGATTGTGCCTAAGGCCAGTTCTGGCTCAGGCCAAGGTAGATACTCCTTTTAAGAGGTATAAAAAGTGCTACAAAGCGTTGCAGACCGTCCATCTGAAAGTAAGTCCAGCACCATTATATTTTTCTGACCTTGGTCATATTTTCCATTATCTCCTTTCTGCAAGCAAGTATCAAAATGATATGACCATATAGCACCGAAAGAAAGAAAGAGCCTTGAATATTCATAGCTTAGTCTACTAAAAGAGGGGTCTCACTCGCTCACCTCCAACGGATACATATCATTCACTTGTAGTTATATGATATATCAATGAGATGATTTATAGAGCGAAGAAAATTCAGCTGTGTATGACAGTATCATTTGGTCATTCTGGTGTCAATAAACCAAAGTCAAGGCAAAAGGACCGTTCAATCGCAAACCGGTCCCAATTAAGTTTGTGTCTGCTATAAAAATCCTCACTACTCATATTGCTCCAAATAAACTCATCTCAAATTAATATTACACAACAACAACATACCCAGTGTTATCGCACAAGTGAGGCAAATCACACAATAACAATAAAAAGTACCACTCCTAAAAACATAGGAACTACTAGGGCATGCTATATAAAATATCTATATCTATTCAATTCTGCTCGGGTCAAATTCGTTCTAATGCTAAAACAAAGGGCAGCCCGGTACACTAAAGCTTCCGCTTTATGAAATCAATGCCCTCTCTGAGAATTTCGGGTGAAGGGTAAATGAAGAATCTTGGTATCTTTGTGATACCAGAATCTACAAGCCCTTTTACACCTGCTTTTGTGGATTCAAATTCCCTCTACTTCTTTAGCCCAATCATAAAAATAAATTTAGGATGCAAGACTGGGTTTACTACTTTTTTTTATTTTCCCTTCAAACTGGTAGCTCATCAGTTGTAATTTATGAACACATGCCCTCATGTGGGGGTTGACTTGCCATTTGTGAAAATGCTAAAGAAAGCATGCGAAAGTAATTTACCCAGGTAGTAAAACTGGTAGCATTTCTAATCGATTTTTTTTTTTCATATTCAAAACTCGAATAATGAAGGTTGGAGCACTCCACTATACCACATAGGCCATATCTATAAGAAAAACCTATTTCATTTTAAATTTGAAAATTGAAATTTCTTATAAGATTCTCGTTTACTATTAATAACATATTTAAATATGTTTTAGAGAAATTTTCAAATATATAGTGACATGTTTAGAATTAAAGTTTCTCAATATATTTTGGTGTAGATAAAGAATTTAGTTCTGTTAATAGATTCATGGTAAGTTAAATTTTTATTAAATGAAAATAGTAGTAGTAATATATTACATTTAGGTGGCATTTGGTTTGGAGTAGTGAAATAGGTTTTTCTTATAGCTATGGCCGTATAGTGGAGTGCTCCAACCTTTTATTAATCGAGTTTTGAATATGAAAAAAATTCCGGGTATCAATTTTTGACCATCCGCCCCAATTTGCCGCACCCAAGTGCAGCGTCGAAACTCCACCGCCTATGATCCCAATTTTATATAAATTTACTCTCTCATAATCTTACATTGCCCCTCAATTTTATTCCATTTGGAGCAAAGTTCCACTCTTGAGTACAAAGATATCTTCTTTTTCTTCATTCTCGCACTTTTGGATGAGGCTGTTATTGTGGGTGCATTGAAATTGATGGCTAATCGATCTCTGAAGCGTTTTCTCAACAACATAGGTCAGTTTAACTACCCCTTATGTTTCCAATTTTTGGTTTTCTTTGAGTTTCTGAAATTCAACTCTCTGCATTTCCTCCTCTCCTAAACCTAACATCTAATGGCAGCTGCGTCAATTTATGGGATTGAGCATGACAAGAAGAAAAATATCTTTTTTTGTTCATTTTCTGAATTCTACGATCTTCGATGGCTGAAATAGAGCTGAATGGATATATAGGGTTCACATATCTGACACTAGCTACAGGTAGTGGTGTAGTTATTGATTGATTGCTTGTTTGGTTGATAAATCAGCTGATAAAAGAATTGGGGAAGAAAAACAGTAGGGGGTTGGCCTTTGGCTTGAGCTCATCCCCACACACTTTGCCTAGTGCGATTTATCTCTTCTGTGTGGTTTGCGACCAGATAACAACAATATACCCAGTGTAATCCCACAAGTGGGGTCTAGGGAGGGTAGTGTGTATGCAGACTTTACTTCTACAAGGTAGAGAGGCTGTTTCGGATAGAATGGGGTACCCCTGTTAACCAAAACAAAATGAATTAGGGAAGAAAGATTGACATTTCTACTGTTATGCATAAGAATAAAATCCACGGTCCGAAGCAAAATTTTGATTAGATACTTATCTATTTTTTTTTTCATCGTTAGAAACAGAAAATGACACTTATATAGTATGTACACAGTTGAATCGGGAGGCTTGTGGGTAAGTTAAAAGGTTACAGAAGCGAAAACTAGTTATATGTGCTGGATAAATGATCTGTTGGTATTTTATTGTTTGTTCTTTTAATTTAGAATATCTAATCTTTCGAATCATTTTTAAGATAATTGTAATTGTATCTGGCAGAATTCAGTATTGGTATCTCAAGGAAACATGTCTCCAACCAGAGATCTGTCTACAACATTCTTAACCGGTGTCAATCAAATTATTCAAACACAGATGGTCATAAACCTGAAGAGAAGAGCATAAGCCATGGTCCGGGGCGCAGTAAATATGATATTGACAATGGCGATTTTCATGATAATAAGTGGAAACTAGAGCTTGCTTGGCTCTCTAAAGCTGTTGAACCTGCGGTCCAACTCTGCAGATGGGCTTTGTCAACAGGTTCGTTTAACCTCCACTATTACAAAGCATTGATGTTTCTCTATGATGCTCCATTCCTATAGTAGCTTCGAGAGTTTGGACCTACAGAACAATGTCATGTTGCAAAGGGCGAACCGCCAATGTCATACTTGTGACATTTAGAATGAACTAGGACATTCCTCAACTAGTTTGTTGCTGTGAGTATTTAATATATATCAACTTTTGCTGTGGTTTCTACTTGTTGTTTGACCTCCTACGTATAGGATGTTTAGAATTCATCTGTCGCTTTCAACACTGTGGTTGCAATTGTATTTATCGATCTAAAACAAATGGATTCAATCAACTTGGCATGGATACTAAATTAAAATGAATTCACATCTTGCTTTAAGTTCTGGAAACCAGTCGGCTGACATGCAGACCCTTCGATCTGTACTCTAGTTCAAATTCGATCTCAAGTTTAGGAGGAATGCTTTTGCATCTTACCAAAACTAGCTCCAGTTGTGAAGGCTGGTTTAAAGACAAGTAATTCCAGGTCCTTAGGATCATATTGATAATCTGAAAAATGATTTAAAAGTTCAGGATAGATTTCAAGTAGTTGGTTTAATCTGTACTCTAATTCAAATTCGATCTCAAGTTTAGGAGGAATGCTTTTGCGTCTTACCAAAACTAGCTCCAGTTGTGAAGGCTGATTTAATTCTTTGCAGGAAATGGAAATGGAGACAAACTTCCACCGACCAATAAATCTCTTGCAGAGATATTTGCCAGCATTCAACGTAGTAAATTGGGACTTCAGGATTGGAGTCTCACTGATCTTACCATAGGCCTATATCTAATATATCTTCAGCAAGCATCCACCAGTCCTATTGAGGATGTTAAGGGTGAACAGATATACTCTGATTTGATAGTAAATACTAGAACCTTATTAAGCGTTTGGATTCTGACTAAGCCTGCCTGCCTTCTCAAAATATAACTTTTTCGTATTGCTATTCGTGACTCTAACAAGATAAGCCTTTCTGATTAGGTTCAAGATCTCATCTACCACACTGAACTGGCTAAGGGTTCTTATAAAGATTGCACTGCAGCACTTGCAAGGAATTGCATGCTCCGGGAAAGTAATGTTGTCAAATTCATAAAAAATTCCAGTGTGTTGAGGCCTGGATATTATATAGGAATTGACAAGCGGAAAAAACTTGTAATTCTTGGAATACGTGGAACTCATACAGTATATGATCTTATAACTGACATCGTTTCTTCAAGTCATGAAGAAATCACGCTCGAGGGTTACTCCACTCACTTCGGAACTTCTGAGGCTGCTCGTTGGTTCCTTTTTCATGAGATGGGCACCATAAGGAACTGCCTTGAGAAACACAAGGTGGACATCTTTTCTTTTGCAATTTGTTTTCTTTATACTGACCCACCAAGGAGGAAAGAAAAACAAAAAAGAAAAATCTTGGACTAGTTTTCATGTGTATGTAAACCTCTTTTATATCCCCATTTAGCATGACTAATTCATCCACAGGGATTTAGGTTAAGGCTTGTTGGTCATTCCCTTGGAGGTGCAACAGCTTCATTGCTGGCTATCATGCTTCGAAATATGTCGGCCCGAGAACTTGGTTTCAGTCCTGATATTGTGTCAGCAGTTGGATATGCTACGCCGCCATGTGTTTCTAGAGAACTTGCCGAAAGTTGCTCTGAATATGTCACAACAGTGGTAATGCAGGTCAGTAACCGATCCATAGAGTCTATTTTTTTTTAATTCTTTTTTTTCCTTCTTAAGATATTTTAATAATGAATCAATAGCAGAATACTTTTCTCAGATTTTTGTTTTCATCAACTTTTACTATGTTTCCCAACTAGGTTCTTATTGAATCGCATATTGAATTGACTGCTGGAATTGCACTATGTTTTGTGATGCAGGATGATATAATTCCAAGGTTAAGTATTGCCTCCCTCACGAGGCTTAGGAATGAAATTCTTCAAACTAACTGGTAAGCAAATGTAATGTTAAGGATGGTCCTTGGTTCATCTCAATTATTCTGCTGGTGTTGCATTAAAGCTGATATCTGTGGCAGTGTGGCCCTAGATTGCATATAAATGTACTCAATTAATAGGTTATATTTCAGTATCTCATTCCTGCTGCTATTTCTTCTCTCTTTCCTTTCAGCATTTGTAATTCAAAAATTCTAGAACCAACTGTTTCTTGCTAGTTGCTACAATATATGAAAGTCAAATGACTTTTACATTAAGGACAAAATACGAGTTACAATTGATAGGGTCTGCAAAATGGTGTTTTTCCTTTTTCCCACCCCTTACAACTCCTTTCTTGCTTACATCTCCTTACACATGGAATATACAAATCTTACAAGTTGAAAAGAGTCTATCAATCTTGATGCTGGTCAGTTGACGGGGTAAGTTACATGAAACACTCTAATGAAGATGAGAGATCTTTGGTTTCCTGATAACCTCCGTCTTCTTCGCAACTCCAGAATTTTACTCTCCTTTAACCTTGTCCATAATTTTACATGAAGCACTCTAATGCAGTAGCTTTTCTTCTTTTTCCTTTTTAGTGCTTTGTGGTAGTCAAGTAGTTCAGTATGTTATGTTGATTGTGAATTATTATTAACCTTACCTTGTAGAAGTTCAAATTGGCATACACTTGTCCATTGATTCTGGTATTGCTTCTGCTGTGAATTCTAGCAGCCTAAGTCAGTAGGACATGAGTTAGCAGATCTTGGTTGGGGAAGGAATTGAAGGAGGCTAGGGAATAGAATGAAGGAGCAATAGTGATCTGGTCATTTGAAATTATAGTTAATGATGTAAGTTTGTAAGATGTAGCTTGCATGCTTTCGAAAGCAACATGTGATGTTACCAGCCAATACCAGAAGTTCTTAAAACCATAGGGAGGTAATCTGAGTCTTATATGTTATTATAAGCTAGAGAGATAATGAGAATGCTTTGCTACAAAGAGTTGAAAGGGGAAAAAAGGCACTAGGAAGAACATGGTAATCGACGAAATGCTCTGGGGTAAGTGCAGAGAGACTTCGAGACCTAGCTTAGCTGTATGTTGAAATCACAAGTTCTGTTTCTTCTTTCTCTTTTCCTCTTTGTTGGGTTTCATCTTGTACCACCTGTAGGTTTTTAGGGGGTCAGAAGTTTACATAGGTTAAAAATAAGCATTTTAATGCATGCAACTGAAGAGATATGGAAGGAAAAAGTATAAAAATGAATGGATGATTCCAGGGAGATTACATTCGCTAACCTTTTGTTTTCTTCTTTGTCTTGTCTAGGGTGAGTGTTCTTCAAAAGGAAGACTGGAGAGGTGTTGTAGATTTATTTACCAATGCAAAGCAGGTTGTATCTTCTGTGCAAGATGTAGCTCGGAGACTTGCTGATTATGCTAAATTACGAGGCCAAACTAAGCACTCTGGTACGTTCATGAGCATTGGAATGGCTTGTACTAATTCTATGTTCCAATTACACTCACAAATGTTTCCTATTTGTCAATTGTCGGGGGACTTTGGGGTATGTGATTCGAGACATCCTTACTTCAATATTTTCAACATACTCAGATGTTAATATTACCTGTACAGAGTCTACGGTTCCACATGTTCCTAATACCACCAACTCCAAAGTCAATACGTCATCTCTTGTGAGACAGGAAGGCGATGCTGAGTTGTTTGTTCCCGGAACTCTCTATATTTTGAAGAGGAATGCAAACGCGAGAAACGAAGGTAACAGTGTGGAATGTTTCACACTTTGGAAGAGACACTCGGGGGAGCATTTTCAGAGGATACTGCTCTCAAATAACATTATTTCTGCCCACAAGTGTGATAGCCATTATTATGCATTGAGGGATGTTCTTAAAGGTTTGCCTGGTTCTACCGATGAAGCTGTTTTCCGATGAATAAATTTCACATATTTGCTCTTTTCGTGTAAAACAATGATCTCGTCATCCCACGGCTTGTGGGAGGTAGCTAGCTGGTCCCCTTGAGAGTAGTTGAGGTACGTGCAAGCTGACCCTTATCAGAACAAAGAAATAAATAATGGCAATGTTAGTTACTTTACAGGTAGAACATTTACATTGTCCTCAAAGATAAAGAAATGTTGTAGTTTTCAGCTTATACTTTTATTTTTTCCTGTAGTACCAGGAAATCTTCTTTCATTTTTCAACTATATCTTTTTGATTTTCATTAGTAATTTAAAAAAATAAAACATGTACTGCTATTACAAGCATAGCCAAAAGGCAATCAAGCTAATTGGATATTTTTGATGTTTTTTTTCTTATACCATTTTTGAAACTGATTGTATTTCTTATACTGTTGCGTGGATAATGTTAAGACTCAAGTTTAATATTCCTGTCATAGATGTTTCAATTTTAATTTGTTGTCTAGTGTTTGCAATAGCTACGAAATTTTTCACTGATTTGATATTTGTTCATAATCTTTAGATTCATAATTTCATAGGATATTTCAAAATTATTATCTTTATTTCACCGAACGAACTCAATGATACCATGATTTCTTGAACATTGAATAGTAACATGCTAATGTATGTTACTTTTTTGTCTTGTCCTGCAAGAGTGGAAGACCAACTAGATGATAAAGTGATAGCTTTTTTTTTCTCTTCTAAACTAGTCTGCTAATAGACAAATTTGTCTGCCGGTTTTAATTCACTTTCATGAAAGTGCACTTTTGTATATTCTTTTTTGTTCCTTCTTTATTCTTGGTCATTATTGCAACTTTTGGTAAGACCTTGCCTTATTAAACTTGAAATTTAATCAACAAAAGCCCCCACCCGTCTTGTACTTTCGTATAACCAAACTAATGGCTTCAAGCAATAATTGTTTTTTTTACTCTCTTCATCCTATTTTAAATGTCGTTTTAGTATAAGAAATTGTTTTAAAATAATTTTCATTTTAGAAATTTAAAATTAAAGTTGACAATTATTTTCAATTATACCTTTAACATTAAAGAAATATGAACAATATATAAGAGGAAAAAATAATCTACCTTTATTAAACAGGGTAAATGAGAGTGAAAAAAGCTAAAACGGCAATTCAGATGGGACGAATGTGATGTTTTTATTTGATGGAGTGTATAGTACTCATACTTTTAGAAATCCGTCTTTATCATCTCTAAACTTGTTTAAGAAACTTAATTTGTTTGGTAGGAAAAGCAAAACCTTAATCATGTTCCACAGGAGATTGATTTGACCTAAGCTAGAGCTACTTAAATTTGTTGATCATTTTACCAAAGTTGCTGCCTGCAGGCGATCAAGGGGACATTTTGTCTGAGAATTCGAGTACATGGGCTTATCATGATTACGAGATATTAAAGTTGTAAATACTGCTCCCTCCGTCCATAATTGTTTGTCAGGGTAAGGTCATGCACACCCCTCAAGGAAAATTTAATACAAGGTGTAATTTGACTAATATAACCCTATTATATCAAGAATACCAAAAGTCCACATAACTTTTCAATTGAACTACACTATCATTAAGGGCAGAATTGGAAAAAAGTGACTAATTATTTCTTGATTGTTTAAATTGACAATTAATCTTGGACATCTATTTTTAGTATACCTGCCAAACAATTATGGACGGAGGGAGTAGTACTTAAAGTTGTACTTAATTAATCACAACTTTCACCCTATGTAATTAGTGGAAAAATTGATTTAGTACACCCTTCCCACCTCCAACGTGTGCTTGCCTTCAAATTCATAATCATGAAATGTTCCTAAATCATATTATTGTGCGCTTGTTCTTAAGTGTCCATTCCATATTATATCGTAATTCAAAAACTATCATTACTTATTAGACCATGCTTTCACATTTTATATTTAATTTTGAGTCAAATGTTTCAGAGTGGAAAAATGCCTATTTTAGGCTTTGGTAACATCAAACATGAGATAGAACAAATGTCTTTTTCTCTTTGTTTTGCCTTACACCCCACCCCTACCCCACCTACCCCTAAATGTCTATATACAAATGACAGAGAGAGAAATCGCCCTAAGTAACTTTAGTATTCAAATTAACTTGCATACATCGACTCCATTAAACATCTACTATTTAACTTGTTATGAGTACAATACTGTTATCGAGTAACTTTATTCATCAAACAGAAGAAAGGCTGAATTTTTCCACTGCCAATGCTTGAAGTTTACCCAAGCTTGTTTATGAAAGTGTAAAATACCTAGCTACTAGTATTATAAGGTTGATACAAAAATTGATCTAGGCTTTGTATATCTTGCATATTCATCATCCCATGGCCATCACTATAATGATCAACAGATTCCATTGAGCTACTTTGTGGTGATGAGTTGGACTTGAGATTAATATAATTTGGATAATTAGCTGGAAAGGATGAACTTGTCATTTGTCCACTTGATGATGCCATATTATTGTTGTTAATCCATTGAGGATTATAACAATTGTTTGAATTCATTAAGCTTTGAGCTAGCTGCCCTTTCACTTGCATCAATTGAGATTGTAAATAAGCTACCTGACAAATATATCCAAAACAATAAAATCAATTTCACAACTTTTTTTTTTTAAGAAAATAATGACTCATTGGAGTATTTTTTGTTTATCCATGCAGGCATTTTTGTTTATATAAATGATGGTAAAAAGTTAAAAATAAAAACAAACTACATGAACTAGTTGTCATATATATACTTTTACACTATGATCAGTGTATTATTTTAGCTGGTAATTTATATTTTTACAAAGTTATTCTAAACTTAATTATAGTAAATATTAGAGTGTTTTAACTTATTATGGCATGTAATAAATTAACCTGACTCATTTTCTAGATTACCAACTTTTTGTAAATACACTATTATCCAACTATGATTCGATCATTTTCTAGATTACTAATTCCAACTTTTTGCAAATTTTATTATCCAACTATGATTCGATCATAAGTTGTTCTCTTTTCCTATCCAAATTACCATCATTTATGTATTAAAATATACCCCATTTTTTTTATCATTTGTTCCCTTTCCCTTCATGAACGATGTTGATAGTTCAAGTAGGAAAAGCAAATAACCGACATAGTCAAATCGTGTTTTAATACATCAATGGTCCATCGTTCAGGTTAAAAAAGGGAACAACTGATAGTTAAATCATCTTTTAGTACATACATGGGATAATTCATGTAAAAAAGATGAAAACACCTGATAGTTGAGATGTGAAGCTCGTAAAAAAAAGCATGACAATATTGACTTAGGTTTCACAGAAGTAATTAATTAAAGTACCTGTTGTTGTAAAGCAAAGATGTTGGCAACACAACCATAGACGGGATCTTTAATCCTAGCTTGAGCTTCATAAGAAATAGTAACAACAGCATCACAACGATCATCTATAGGTACATTATGCAACAATTTAGACACATTACTTGCTCCAAACACTTTATGAATTGCAGCAAATTTAGAAGGTCCTTCTTCTGAGTTAAAATAAGGTGCAAATATACAATCCATAGCACATTTTCTCCTTAGAAATTTACATGCACCACATGGTGATCCTGTACTTGCCATAGCCAAATAAAATGTGAAAATTAGATAATAATAGAACCTTATTATTATAAGGTTGAAAATTAATGGGGTGCACGAATACACTAGGAAATGATGGAAAAATGAAATGTAAAGTGGAGAAAGTTTTGATTTATACAAGTGTGAAAGAGGGGACATGGAAGGTCTATGTGTAGGGATTTAAGGGGACAATTATTAATGGCTAATGCCATAGTCAACAATGTCTATTTTTATATTGTTCTATTTTTGTACTTACTATATACATATATGATTGCTTTTTTTTAACTTCTTAGTATATTAGTTCCAACTAGTGAAGAAGATAAGCCTTTTTAAAAATGTTTACTATGAAAAATTGTCTATTTTTCCATCTCAAACTCGAAAATTTTGATTAAGTATTAATCTTCTTAAATTTTGAAGGGAAATAATTATACTTCATCTGTTGTTTGTTTATCAACTTTGCTTATGTATAGTAAGACTCCATAATAATCCTCCTCCATCTAGACCAATATTTTATTATGATGATAAAAGTATTTATATCTAGTTTTGCTTCATTTAAAAAATCTATTTTTCATTTATATCTAGTTTTGCTTTTTTTTTTTAAAAAAAATCTATTTTGAAAAATATGACATTTTAATATTTAGTGGAGGGGTGGCGGGGCCTAAGTAATTTGTCATGTTGTATAATTGAACGGTTACGTTTTATTTTAAAAAGGAAGATAAATAATTTGTCCATCTCTATTTCTTAAATATTTTCCCCGCCGATCGCCGCACCTGGGAACTGCTGCTTCTTTTTTTCTTTCTTATATCATATACTTTCTCCAATTTTATTATTACTACTTCATCTGTTTCATATTATTTAATTCATGATATTTTAAAATTATAAATTTGACTATAATTTTCGTACGTAGTTATTCAACTAGAAGTAGAAAAATCTTCTTAATTTATTAAAATAAAATGAAATATTTATTTTTAATATAAGAATCGATTAAAATGATATTGAGGGAGTACTACTACTCTTTTTGTAGCTAATGACACGCTTACCGACAGCTTTATTTGACTTTTAATACTTCCATTTTGTTCATATGATATGCTATAAGTAGTAGTCTTAATTATTTTAAATATATAAGTAGTTTAGAGGGTCAAATATGGAGTAACGTATTATTTTTAATCTCTTCATTCCTTCGAGAAGAATAGAAGCAATATTATATATAGTCTCCTCATTAAATTAAAGTTTGATATAAAAAGAGGACACATGGTTCTTTTTGGCGATACATTTATTTATTACTACTCCATCAACTATTACTACTACTATAAATTGTATGTTTGTTTATTAATACTAGCAGCTCAATAAATCAGTATGTAATATATAAATTGTGTATAATCATATTTGTATCATACGTATATTGAGTATATATGCGCAACAATTACAACTTGATGGGTTAATTTAGATGGGCCTATTGTTGGACAGATTCAGGACCGGCCCATTAATCTATGGGCATATTGTTGGACAGATCCAGGATCGGCCCATTAACGTATGGGCCTATTGGGCTTGGTTTTAAAAAATTTAAAAAATTAGTGCACCAGCCGGGAATCGAACCCGGGTCTGTACCGTGGCAGGGTACTATTCTACCACTAGACCACTGGTGCTAGTTGTTGATATATTTCAGTTAATTAAAATATGACATAACAAATCATTAACTTAATTAACAATTTTAGGAGAAATTGTATAAAATAGCAAACTATTAATTCAAATTAAATGCTATAATCACAGTTTCATTTAAGGGAAAATTATGCGGTTAAGCAAACTTATACTACTTAATTACTCATCATAGCTATAGTTTGGTATGATTACCACTTACGACTAACATTATACATTAATTACGCGGGCTGACTTCGAGTTTGTATAATTAACCACATTTGTATATGTATAATTCACCAGAATATACAAATACATATGTATAATATACAATTATCTAACCTATATACATATGCAATTCACCTCTCTCCCACTCTCTTCCCTCTCTCTCTCGCCTCTCTCCTCCTTCTCCCAATCTCGCTTGCCTCTCTCTGCCCTCTCCCAATCTCACTCGCCTCTCTCCTCCCTCTCCCAATCTTGCTTTCCATATACAAATGCATATGTATAATATACAATTATCTAACCTATATACATATACAATTAACCTCTCTCTCACTCTCTCGCTCGCCTCTCTCCTCTCTCTCCCAATCTCACTTGCCATATATACAAATAAATATGTATAATATACAATTATCTAACATATATACATATACAATTCACCTTTCTCCCACTCTTTGCCCCCTCTCTCTCGCCTCTCGCCTCTCTCTCCCAGTCTCGCTCGCCTCTCTCCTCCCTGTAACATGTAGCTACGAATTGTAATTATCAAACTATAGCTATGAATAGTAATTGAGCTATTTTTGAGTGGCTATATGTGAAAGTTCCCCTTGATTTAATTGTAACCCGTAGCAAACTGTTGCCATTCGCCTCTCTCCCCACCTTTCTCGCTCGCCACTCTCCCTCGCCTCTCTCACTTTATACAAACACAAATGTATAAAATGTGTTTGTATAAAGCGAGAGAAAACTGTATATATACATATCTTTTCATTCGCCTCTCTCCCCAGAGAATCTCGCTCGCCACTGATCTCCCAGATCTCGCTCGCCACTCTCACTTTATACAAACACAAATGTATAAATTGCGTTTGTGTTTGTATAAAGCGAGAGAAAATTGTATATACAAATACAAGTACACATATTTTCATCCTATACAAATTATACAAATACAGATCTCCCCTACCGAGTTATCTTTTGTCTTTCTCTCTTTCTTGCTTTATACAAACACAAATTATACAATTGCTCGCTTTATACAAACACAGATTATACAATTGATTCTTTTGTATATGTATACCGAAATATAAGTTTGCTATGAAGCGCAATTATACAAACTATAGTTATAACATACAAATATTATTTTTCTGTTTGCTAAACCTAAAATTTGTGTGTATCCTTTCATGTTTTGTAGTATGATATAAGCTTTTCTAACTAATTATGGGAATTTTCTTCTTTAAGTGATTGTAAATCAAAAGAAGTTAGTTCATCGATCATGATTCCAATATAGAAAACTCACTTCTACAGAAGAGGCAAATAAGTTAAGAAAGTTCAACAATTAATGTGCATGTGTTTATATAAAAATGTAGATCAACAAACGTTATCGTCTAATCTAATTAATTAGTTCTCAAGCGTGCAGCCTCAACAATATACTCACTCATTCTCTTTAGAGTTACTATATGAAAAAGAAAATGTCAGGCAGCTCTCTAAATTCAGTAATTATATAAAACACATATAGTTTAATAGTGTACTGAGTATATGAAATGATTTAAGTTTAATGGTTAAGAAATTGTTTGCATTTTGATCTGACTTTTTTGAACCACTTCAAGGTTTTAAGGGTTTCAACTCTCACAGTTCATTCCCTCAAATTTTAAACAACAATTAATTAATCTTGAAATTATATGACCTTTAACTTTTCCTTTCATTTTATGCAACAAAAGAAAGCACCATAAAAATATGAAAATGATGCTTTTGCTCAAGATCAGACCATATATAAAAGTACGAAGTTGTACAATATTGCTACAACAATAACTAAACCTCAAAATCAATCGACTATATGAATCCTCATTATTCACGTGGTTCCAGCCAGTCTCCGTTCCAGAATATTATTGAGAAATAATAATAACAATTATCCCCTTTTGAATCTATATACATACATACTATTGTTTCAAAGGATCATGACCAAGTCGAAGTTCCAAATCCAAATCATTTTCTTGACTCTTATTTTGATCCATAGTTTCTATCACATGATCATGTGTAGCTGCAGTACCAAAATATTGAAAGCCCCAATCATCTCCAAATAAATTAAGGCATTGAATATTGTGATGATCATCATGAGAACTATTAATACTTCTATTTTGATTCAAAAAAATCTCATGACCATTTGTGGAGGTAGATGTAGATGATGCAAAATATGTTACATTATAATTTGATTGTAACTCTGCCACATTGTAACATCTAAGATTAGCACCTGCAGAGGCGGATCTATAGTGTTAGAAGGTACGTAGATTCAATTTTAACTTAATTAGACGACCACATTATAATACAAGGGCTAATGTAATTTATAGATAACAGGTTCAACTGAATCAGTATTTTGAAAAACATATATATAAGCAAAAATGACTGAAATTCCAACAAATATATATATACTTGATTTTTTGTTGCAAAGATGAACTTATATAGTGTTAGAAGGTAGATTCAATTGAACTCATCATTTGTTCAACTGAACCAATATTTTCAAAAACATAAATATATACAAGTTAAATAATTATGGAAATTTCAACAAATATATACTTGATTTTTGAATCATGACTTGAAAAGTATAGTATGTTCGGTACTAAGAACTTTTAAGGTTGAATCTCAACAATCTGCCTATATATATAAATATACATACACATATAAAATTGTATCAATTGAACACTCTTCATCAGAAAATTATAAATGTGTATATAGGTCAATAATTACATACTTTATATATTCATTTCTAGCTTCAGTATTAATTATATGTTTGTGTGTGAGAGAGGGGGAAAAACCCTAATATGATATAAATTGAATACATACATATATTTCAAGGAAAATTATAATACAAAATTGTTTAAATCTTGGATCTGACTCTGAGTACATACCTGATGATAAGTTGTTGTGGATTTCATGCTTATTAGTACTAGTGGAGGTGAGCAAATTGTGAGTAGTAGTATTAGGTTTGTTCCTGCTACTGGATAATTTGTCTTTCCTATGAATATTCATATGACCACCTAAAGCTTGAGCTGTGTTGAATCCTCCTTTGCAATAAACACACTCATAAGATTTGCCAACACCTCCCATGTAGTACTCTTGTTCTTGTTCTTGTTCTAGCTCTCGCTGGTCAACTTCTTGATCGATCGATGAGTTTAACAAGTAATCATGTTGATTAGATGACTCCATTAGTTAAATCAATCTTAATTATATATATAGATCATCAATATTGTTTGATCTCATATATATTGACTTTGGAATATTGAGTAAAGAAATTATATGGAAGATGGGGAGGTATATGAGTCGGAAACAACAACCTCTCTACCTCGCAAAAGTAAGGTAAGGTCTATATATGTTTATTTTACCAACTTCAAACTTCACTTGTGAAATTACACTCGTTTGTTGTTATGGGAAAGTATATGAGACAAAATATTTAAGGGCTTAAAATCATTTAGACGAGAGAAGTCATACTATAGCTAATTTGTAATTCCACGCCGGCCGTTTAGTAAAGACTAATATATATAAAAAATAAATAAATTTAAGGGGTTTAACTTGTGCACACTAATATCATTGTAAAAACATATAAATTTAATTTATATACATTGATGATGCAAATTTTCTAAATTATTTTACCTATCGAAGCATTTTAACTTGTTACAACTAGTAACCTATTTATTTTTGGATAATTTGTACGATATAGTTATTACATCATATTGAGTCTGACTTGATAGTGTGTTAATATCGAAAGTAATAACTTGAAAGTAAGATGTTATATATAATTACAAATTAAACTATACATAATTATATGGTCTGGTAAACACTAATTTAAGTTATAGTAAGAGACAGGAAGCTTCCTCCATGACCAAGAGGAGGCAGTAAAACGACTCGATCAAATGTTAACAGTTTTTTTTGTAGTTTTCTTTTTGTCTTTTCATAAGCGTTTCTTTTTCTTATTAACTATAATATATATAGGTTAAAGATAAACAAATACAGACACCCTTTAAATTATTCAAATAATTTCTCCCAGAGTACTTGTTGTTTAACTTGGTACTGGCTGCTTTCTGAAAAATAATAACAATATACTCAAGTATAATCTCAAATATGATGGGATAAAAAGGCATGATCTTAGACCCCCCAATCCCAAATCTCTTGCAGGCCAGGATTGTTTATGAACATTATATTATTCATAATTAGCAAGTGTCTAAACAAAATATGATACTGTATCTATTCTTAGCCAATGATTATGACTTTAATTATAATCATATATTATTTCAAATCAAGGATTTGTATGGCATAGTTAATTTGTTATAAAACCTTTTAGTTGGTGATTTGAAAAAATTATCGTATAAACGACACTTAAATACGTAAGAATATGTTACTCTATTGATTGAATTATATCGAAGCTCTTTGTTTTTATTCATCTGAATTTAAACGCTTTGTCTTGGTCCTATATATATATTTGTGTATTAACATTTTATCGTATGATGTATTTTCTCTTGACAAAAAGAATTGAAGTAGTTGAAAAGAAGGAAAAGACAAGACCACAAAACCAAATGAATAAAGCTGTTGTTCTTGGTTTTCGAATGGCATTTTCTCTAAGAGATTTTGAGCCAAAGATTTATCAGAAACAACATCTCGAGTCTCAACCTCATTAAAGTAGGGATATGGTTTACATCCTATCATATCCTCCTCAAATCCCACTTATATGATGAAGTTATTTAAAATGTAATTGTTGTATAATTGATGAATAACATATTAATTTAACATGATGTTTGTAACAATTTTTTACTGACACTATGATAACTAATATCCTTTTAAGGTATTGTTCAAGGTTGATTTTTTGACCAAGTCTTACCATATACAAAGGTTATTGTCAGTGTGACAGATTTAAACTGCTGCACTCTACCAAACTGTCATTTGGTACAAACAACGTCATGTTTTTTCATAAGCTAGAGATAAAGGTGATGAATGTAGTAGGTTGAATTAGGGGTGAGTTTTTGTGTACAATGGGGTTTACGGGAATCTAATAACTTTTGCATGAATAATGTATTTGTATCTGTATTGAAAAATCCAATAAATGTATAAGAAATACGATTTGGTCCAATGGCAGAAAAGGAACCTTTTAGCCTTTGTTGCCCTCTTGGTCATAGGTGGGAAACCACAAACTTCAAATTCTGGATCCACCTAGGGGTTTAGCCAGTGCAAAAATAATTAAAATGTGACAAATCCTCTAAACATACACAGAGGATTTATATAATTTACTTCAACGAGTTTTGTATACAGATTGATTGTTTATTGAACTTTTTGATTTGATTATGCTACAAAAGTGTGCTCAAAACCATTGTAAAATAGCAAAATTGTGCTTAGAGTATTCTCTCTTAAGTCTACAAGCATTCCAAGGTTGGCATATGTTTATTGGCACATCTGGACTCTGGTCTCTCCCCAGTTTGCAATTTATCAGCAACAATCCTGAAAAAGAATTTGATGCGTAAACAAGGATTTCTCATGAATCAAATAAAAAAATTTCAATCACAGTGATGGACAGTCAAACAACACCGTATCTACATAACCAACATAAATTACTGAAACGGAAGGGCCACGAGATTATGCTGTTTTGAAGTGTGCACTCATATGAATTAAGATCAAGGTGAAGAGAGATATTTCAGGATGTATACTATTTCCTAGAAGAAGATTGTCGTTATATTGATGCAAATTGGGCTAAGGTTGCCTTCAGGATGTTAATCTGTCACTAGCATGTTTCTTACCTCCCACCTGCGTGAAAGATACTCTTCTAGTTGGGAAAGGGAGGAAAACAATGCAACATAAAGGAGCTGAATATGCAAGTTTATGTATGAAGATAAAAAGAGTTTATTAGAGAAGTTAATGATATTGTAGTAAATGATTGCAGGGCACGATGTTTTAGTTAGTTCATAATGTAGTTAAAGAACAAATAATCTACAAGTGCAAGAGACAATGTCAAATCAGCATGCAATTATGAAGCAAGAAACAAGAAAAGGAAAGAAAATAAATAAGTGAAGCTCTTACATGGTTGGATTTCAACATGTTCAGATAGATAGAAAGGCTCTTGACATGTTGCCAGTGAGCACTCGAAATTCCTGAGTAGCAGCATTGGTGAGTGTGTTTGCAGTCTCGTTTAGTATGCCTGGTCTGGATAATCTTGAAGCCTAAATCAGTCATTGAAATACATCAAAATGCATCAGGTAATTTCACAGCTTATGTCCTCTTTTACATTTGTATAATTGTATTGAACAATGTTAATACGCTGAACCTAGATGCAGAATCCCAGAAGCAGAATCATCACAGATTAGTCCCATAAATCTTTTCTACTGATGATGTTAGCTGCTAATCGAACAGAGAATCTGGACCTTTGCCTTCAGCACGCCAGCTGAATCACCAATGATGGGAGAAAGATTAACTCCTAGAGGGGTTCCCTGATAGCTGCAGAAATTTTTTTGTTATCAAAGGGAGTTATATGCTAAATGATATAACAACCAATGTTCAAACTTAAGCAAATTTTACCTGTGTCATTCTATGGAATAGAGTAGCCAATGTGTCTGCCTGTACGTTATTATTCAAAAGTACACCAGCTTCCAATGTATGTTCGAGCAGCACCAACAGAGTGGATGTATCAGCTAGCCAATAGGATATTATCATCATTTTCTAGGGGCTTTAATAACACTACATTTTACAACGGAAAGCTACCAGCTTTTATTAAATCTGATCAATCTTCGACATACAAATTCTAACAACTTTAATTCCTACCTCAATAGCTTGAGTCCTCTCAACTTCAAATGACCACCGCTGCATAAGGCACTTGTTGATAGTGCAAGCATGACCAGATATGTCCTCAAAGAAGTCAAGAAGCACAGTGTATGAACAAGTTCTGGTACCCCTTTTTCTCATCAAGTGATTTTTGCAGTCTTCCCTCGACCTCTTAATTAACACTTGAATTCAGTGATGTGCAATGTTGATCCTATTATAAATTCCAGTTCTTAGTTAACTGATAGAACAAATAAGCAAAATACTCGAATGACAATGTAATCTACAAGCCTTTGAATTACTATGTTACCGTTTTGGCTTCAGACCTCTTACAATATGACATAATGGGTTAGAGTAAGCAAAGATAAAGATTCTAAAGTCAAATATGAGGAAGATTTTTCCCAGGATTACCTGAATAATTGATCTGGAGCATCCAAACAGCATGTATTGCTCTGAGCCATTGGCAGAGCCTGCTGTTTCTTTTCCGAATCGAGGTTGGTCAGCTTTTCACCAACCTATTGGAAAAGGTTAAATAGTTTTTTCATAACTAAATCCAAAAATTTCAACTATTCCAAGATGTCCATTTTGTAGTTCAAGGATATAAATAATAAACATGATTTTGGTGCATTGACAATTTTCATTGTGAGTTACCAAACTAATGGTTCAAACAAATTAAAGAAGAAAACGAGACTTGTTTTTCGGGTAAGAACACAATGTGATAACAAGTCTATGGATCAACATTTTATTTCCCTACTTGATCCTTGCAGCACCATTTGTTGGAGCCATACAATGAAAGGGTATTTTAGAGTTCTGCATGCAAAAGGAGTGGTTCTAACTCATAGAGAGCAGCAGGCTTGCAAAACAGCTCTTGCAAGTCTACATTAAATTGACCATTTTACTTAAATTACCCACTTAATCGCACATAAATTCAGAACATAAGAGAGTAGTTCATGGAGAAACTACAATACCAGAATAACTTTTGTTTGAGAGAAACTGTACCTGATCATGCTGCTGTACAAAGGTAGTTGTTTAGATCTGGTTGAGATGCCTGCTAAAAGCCAAATAGGCTAACCATCTAAGGCTAGCATGTATAGAGATATACCAAATTGAAGAACATTTTCCATCAGAAGAAGTCATCAAATATCCCGTCCCGGTCATTTTCCCAGTTTCCAGAACCTGCACAATGCAACCAACCAAAAGAAAGGAAGGATATATAATACAGTTTTCTGAAGCAGGTTCAGTTTAAGAAAAAACAAAGAGAAAATGAAGCACGTAGCTACAACTAAGCTATCAATATCTATGGATAAAAGGGAGACCTCTACTAAATGGAGAACAAGTGCACGTTCCCCTACTCTTTTTTTTATCTCAGTAAATGTTGCCATACTTAAGAACTAGTAAAATTGCTCAAGCTACCCTAAGGGACACTATACTGACCTGAGATATCAGCTGCTGCCAGATCCTGAACTATAAGCTGAAAAGCATGAGAATCTGGAGAAGAAAATTGAGTTGGAGTTGAACCAGGAGCTGGAAATGTAAAGTCAGAGTTGGTACACGTAGCATCAGCTGAAGCAGATGTAGCATCATCAGGATAACCTCTAGAAATGAGTCCCGAAGCTGAACTCTGGCCGGAAAAAGGATGTAATATCATTTTCAGCTCTGAGAATTGGTCTGATATACTGTAAATCATCCTGAGGCACACTAGATCATATCTAGTATTAGTCATATGACACGAGATTCTAATGTTAAAAAGGAAACTATAAGATGTAACTCCAACTTATAGTAAAAATATTAAAGAAGTCTTCAAGGTGTTGACAGTTTAATGATGACCCTACTTATCCTTAGTCCCGTTTGTCTACTACGCTTGTTTTCATTCGAGTCTCTTTTCCAGATGCATCCTAAAAAGTCGCTAATTAAAAGATCTAGGTGATTATATCCCATTTCACCAAAGACTCAAGATTGCTTTCCTCGGTAAAAGAAATACGCACACAAGGTTTCCAAAGTAATTCAACAAAAAGCAGGAACAGGATATCACTCGACAAAAATGGAACTTCATAAGAAAAGGAGCTAATAGATATCAAGCTGTCTTAAGTATTTTATTTAGAGCTTAGAAAGGAAAAATCTTTCCCAAGATAAACAGTTCTGCTTTCTTTCCTCAGTAGGAGGGACTATGATGCCTTTTATGATATTACCAACCATACAAAAACACAACATATATAAAAGTAAAAAACAGAAGAATGCAAAACAAGGAAATTTTAATATGCCATGGTTATTGTTATATGTTGCTACTCCATTCTGGTCTGAGCCAAGACTTGAAGAGAATCTTCCTCTTTATTACTAAGAAGAAAGTAGATAAAAGTGAGAGGGAAACAAAGAGATCTTTTTTGGTTGTCTTTTACTGGGAGGATGCAAGAGGACAGAAAAGACCAGCTTGAAGCTGTCAATGATTTGAGGCAATCTTATCCATTAAATTCTAAGACAGAGATCAATTATATCAAAGGTAATTCTGAAATGAAATTCCATGGATGCCTTTGCACCAATGAAAAGCTTGAAAGCTTCATATAACTCAGCAACTAAAAAGAACATCAACATTATGGAATGCATGTAGGACTCCAGATTCAGTTTTACCATAAAGAACCAGCACACGCCTTAGTAAGATTGTTGCCAATAACAATCTTCAAAATTATATGTTGCCAACAACCAACTTATGGATCCCCGACTACAGTAGGATCTAACATCTTCAGAGTTACATGATTAACGCAAAACTACTGAAGATGAAAACTTTTGTTTCAATTCTTGAAGCAAGATGCAGCACATAACTTCTCAAGGGGTCACCAGTGATATTCTGCTCTTGCTAAAGAATGCTTAGATTTGGAGTTCTGGTGGAATCAAATGCATTAGTGATACTATGATAACATCCAATGATCCAAACTTTCAGTGAAAACAAAAGGGACAATACGAAGGAGACCCCCAAAATAAATATAGAAGGTTATAGAGGATTCACAGCACTTCATTTAATAAAAAAGACAGAAAAGAAATATGCATTTATAGCAAGATATGAAACCACTAGTCGAAAATCTATGCGGCAAGAAGAAGATAAAAGATAAAATCTATTCGAAAATTTCCAGAGACCTACCGGGAGAACTTGACAAATTCTAGAAACTTCCCCGACATAATTGCCAATGTACCCTTAGATAACCCCAGCCCAATCTTGCAAAACAGGAAGTTGATCATGTTTAAATTGTCATTTCCACCAAGTAGTCCACAATGATTCGACCAGTTCTATATGACCAATTCAGTTCGTTAAAAGAAGATAATCGTCCAGGCTGAGTGGTTCAGTAATTCTTTTTTCTTTCTTTTTGTTTGATGAATCAAATAAATCATTTCATTAATAAGCACCAAGGTGATGCCGAAGTTACAACAATTTCGAAGGTGTTTGAAAAATCCATTCCATTGTCTATACATAATGGAATGCCTTCTTTACACCAACAGTATAGATACAATAAACTCTTGATCATCCATGTGATTTTCAACTCCTCCAAGCATCCCTTTTTCCATTCTCTTCATATTTACCAAAAGATGTATAGGTTGCTAACCTCCATATTTTCCTCCCGTCTCTCCCCACTTTTATCCTCCAAGATGCTAGTTTCTGCATTAGTTCTAGGGAGTACCCAAGAGATATTGGACAAAGAATACACCTTACTCCAAGGTTCTGTTGCATAGTTGGAGTGAAGGAGCAAATGATTGGTGTCTTCTCAATTCTTCTAGCACATACAACACTGGTTATAATGATGCATCCCCTCTTCCTCAGGTTATGCGCCGTGAGTATAGCATCCCAAGCAGCACTCCTTGTAAAAGATATCTAGAAAATATGATATTTAGACTAATTTGTTTATGCTATCTTATATGTGTATACTATAAGCCAATATAAAGATATGCCAATTATTTGTCTTGGCTGAGCATTTTGCCATGATGAGCAGTTCCAAAGCAAACGAAGTTAAGCAATCTGAAGTTACTGAACTGCTTACAGAAATCTATCAATGATTGAATTCAAATAGTATCATGTCATTTAGAATCAAAATCAAATATTGAACACAAATAGCATCATGTCTTTAGAATCTTCCTGAAGGACACATATCACATTGCTTCAGAGGGACACTAACTTAAGGACCCTTTCAGGGACATTTTGAGCAATTTACCTATTAATCACATGACAAAATTCATATGAGGTTTGTACATTAAAAGCAGAAGATGATGTTAGAATTAGGTAAAAGAGTCCCGATTAGTTTCTGCAGTTAATTTCTGAAATCTAACCCCCTCACTTGAAATGGTTAGAAAGAACAGCTGGTAATTTCACACAGAAATATAACTCTCAAGTTTGTATTCAGTTTTAAATGGTTCAGAAAGAACGAGAAAAAAAATATATCCCCCCCCCACCACCCCCCAAAAAATAGTATATTTTAGAGAGCATTTTCACAGTTGATAAGTTTATCGACTCAGAAGTTGATGATTTATATTGTTACAAGATGAAAGGACTAAATCTGGTACCAATTATTCGAGTAAAGGTACCTGTTAACTGAATCCTGAAGTTGTTGAACTTTTCTTTCAGTTTCTTCCAACTTCCGGCACTTCTCTTTACTTGATTCTTGAACTTCAGCACATTTCCTCTCAGAATCATCAGCACGTTGCTTTTCTTTTTGATATAACACCTATCAATAGGTATAAGCATGAGAACATCAACATTCAACCATATGTAACTGGAAAAAAGATGAATGCTGTCACCTATTTTTCTCTATCTTCTCTACTCATTTTAGGGTTAGGGCGAGGGAATGTGAATAGTGGGGATCACTCTTCAGCTGACTGTTCATACCTTTAAAGATTTCAACTCTGCAGTTAAAGATTCAATGACTTCTTCATCCTCGACAAGAATTGGTTTCTTATCAACAATCAAAGAGTCTTCTTCAACTGCTTTTGGAGCAGCCTCATATTCCCTGATGGGCAGTGTATCTGTTTCACTCAGTTTGCTTTGCATGTCTCGCATTGAATTATGCAATTTTGCTATTTCCTGATCCTTTGCCTCTTCCAAGTCCATCTGCAAGGTATTTTCCTATTTGTGAGTTGCCGAATGCTTCAAATAGTTCAACTTTCTCAAAATGAAAACTCGTAGTAACCCACAATCCTAAGATTGGCAAGACTGTTTAACTTTAAGGTAATATCTTATTTTATCAATGCTATCCAATTAAAATCCTCAAATGTATTATAAATATAGTGTAAGGAAAAAGAAAGATTTTATCTGCTTAGCACAAGTATAGCACCCTTAGACGTTTCTCCAACTGCAACTGCAGTCTAAGTTCTTCCACCTGTTTTTCAAGCTTATCCTTTGCCTCTATAAGTGCACCTGTTTCTTTTGAAGCCTGAAGTATTTGAAATGTATATTAGCAAAATCCATAGAATTTAAGGAATATATTTGTAACATTCAACAGATAAGCCTATCAAATTGCAAGCAACAGTTTTGATGCACTCTACTGTATTTCACGTGGAAAAAGCCAATCCCAATCCCACAGCAGGAAATTTAGGGGAATCATGTCACCAAAAATAAAACTAGAAAAGAATTGAGAGACTGCACTAGCTAAGACCAATGACTTACACCTGGTTCTTTTTCAAAAGCATGTTTTACAACGTGCATAGCTGTGTTAACCCGATGTGACCACTTACACTAATAACTACTAGCACTTAAATATCTAACTATTAGCATGAGACTTATACATCCAAAGTAAGTGACACATACATATGTTCTTCCAATTTGTACAGTTCCTATATTAAAAAGATATCAGTATTTCTGATCTGTTTTTAGAATTCTAACCACTTGTCTACAAGGTTTAATAACAAGAATCTTTATGGATACTTCTTACTTCCACTGAAAGCTTCAGAGAAGTAATTAAACAACCCCTTCATCTACTCTTGTTATGTAAATAATAGTAACAAACAAGTGAACCATATACAAGGGAAAATTACGCAGTTAAGCAAACTTATACTACTTAATTACTCATCATAGCTATAGTTTGCTATAATTACCACTCACGACTAACATTATACATTAATTACGTGGGCTGACTTCGAGTTTGTATAATTAGCCACGTTGTATATGATAATTCGCCAGAATATACAAATACATATGTATAATATACAATTATATAACCGATATACATATACAATTCACCTCTCTCCCACTCTCTGCCCTCTCTCGCTCGCCTCTCTCCTCCCTCTCCCAATCTCGCTTGCCATATATACAAATGCATATGTATAAT
>JAJOOR010001351.1:0-105025 GCA_036250505.1 Solanum acaule
CCCCCCCCCACTTGTGAAACAAATTCATGAAATTATGTAAGTATTCAATGAGCAAGATTCAAACTTTAGTTGTTATCAAGATGAGAAAGTAACTAGGGTGTACGTGTTCCCCATAAACTCATAACGCGGTAATCCTAGTAATATCAATCATTTCCTAGTGTATTACTACATGCAAAGTGATAAGTTAGGTATCTCTAATTCCTTGGTCCGGCAACTAGAGAATTTAACCCCGCACCTTGGTCCGGCTATGTGTGTGTAATTTACTAACTGTTACCATTACCTTATATTAGATATCACATCGATGTATGGCTTAGTTTTCACCCTCGCACCAATCGACATTAGACTATTAGATAGTATCACACTAAATATATGTTGATAATTTCTTTCTTATTAACTACCTCCTTGGTCCGGCAAGTAGCAACAAGGCGAGTTTTAATGTTTGAAACCGCTAAAAGGCCTCTAAACGAAAGAATTATCAATGCATGCAATAACACAATTCAAGAATTACTTAGTTACTATTCATACTTTGTTAATCGCTCATGGTTCTCACAAGCCTAGTTGTGGATTTAGTTACCCATAGTAGCAAGAACACAATTCATATTTTTAGATGAAGAAATCATGAACTTACGTAATGAGAAGAATAAACCCAGAATCTCAACTTGAATTGCAAAGTTAAAATCTTCAAAATGAACTTAGGAAATCAAGAATTTCTCAAGTTGCAAAAATCAATCTCCCTGATTAGTAAAAAGGACTTGAATCTTCACCAAAGAAGGTGGCTTGAGTTATTCAAGGATTATGACATGAATGTCCTTTATCACCCTAGTAAAGCTAATGTAGTAGCGAATGCTCTTAGTCGGTTGTCGATAGGTAGTATGGCTCATATAGAAGATGAAAAGAAAGAGTTGGTTCGTGATGTGCATAGGTGGCTGATACGCTAAAATTACACCTCCCTAAAGAAGTATAAGCGATCGTTAACAAGTAAAGAACCCAACTTGGAGGTAGGGTCAATCCCACGAGGAATATGGTTTAGACTTAAACTTAACTTACTATTATATTCATTTAGTCAACGTATTTCCGAGACAAGTAAGTAGGGGGGTTGTGTAACAAGTGCTTATTTGTAGTTAAGTAACAAGAGGGCAGGATTCAACTTTGTTGTTATCAATGAGAGAAAGTAACTAGGGTATATGTGTTCCCCACAAGCTCATAACGCGGTAATCCTAGTAATAGCAATCCTTTCCTAGTGTATTACATGCAAGTTGATAAGTTAGGTATCTCTAATTCCTTGGTCCAGCAACTAGAGAATTTCACCAAGCACCTTGGTCTAGCTACGTGTGTATAATTTACTAATTCTTACCTTTACCTCATATTAGACATCACATCAATGTATGGCGTAGTTTTCACCCTCACCAATTGACATTAGACTATTAGATGGTATCACACTAAATCTATGTTGATAATTCGTTTCTGATTAACTACCTCCTTAGTCCAGCAAGTAGCAACAAGGCGAGTTCTAACGTGTGCACTCGTTAAAAAGACTTCTAAACGAAATAATTATCAATGCATGCAATAACATTATTCAAGAATTACTTAATTACTATTCATACTTTGTTAATCGCTCAGGGTTCCCACAACCCTAGTTGTGGATTTAGTTACCCATAGTAGCAAGAACACAATTCATATTTTTAGATGAAGAAATCATGAACTTACGTAATAAGTAGAAGAAACCTAGAATCTCAACTTGAATTTCAAAGTCAAAATCTTCAAAATGAACTTAACAAATCAAGAACTGCTAAAATTGCAAGTTAATCTCCAAAGCCAAAAACTAGAATAAAAGTAATGAAGTCTAACCCCCAAAAATGAGGTTTACATGCCCTATATATACAAAAATAAGTCCCAACTAAAAAGGAAATTAAATAAGGAAATAATGTTTCAGGATGCGATTTCGATCTACGACACTGACTTACAAACTGTGGATTGACCTACGGTTCATCAGGCCCCTTCTGTGGCTCAAGACTTAGGAAAATTTTCCAACTTCAAAAATCTTCATCTCTGACGCAATTGACGGATCAACAGTATAGACCGTGGTTCAATCCTTGGTCCCTGGATCCTCCTTCGTAGCTCCATACTTAGAAACTTCAAAATCAGGTACTGGAAGTTTGACGGAACAACTGGACGGCCTATAGGTCGATCTACAGTCCATCTATTTCAACCGTGGTTCCACATTTGGTCAAGAATTCCCTATTTTTCTTTCAGCCTTGCTTTCCCTTCTACGTCTACCATGTACGAGGCGTGATTGGACCTACGGTCAGTAGGTCACGTCCGTAGATTCCCTTTTCTGCACATTGTCCAGCTGTGTCTCTCAACTTCCACGTCTGAACTTATTTCCTGCAAAATATGATAAAAATACATTAATAACAATACAATATGTCCCTAGACACACACAACTCTTAAGTGAAATGTATTAAAAATACTGTAAACTCACGGTATATCAGTGGCCCGACTAGATGTTTGACTAGTGGATTCCACCAAGGATGGTGTCATGGTCCATAATGGTTTTGAATCGTCATTTGTGATGGATGTGAAGTCTAAGAAAAATCTTGATCGTATCTTGGTTGAGTTGAAAGCGGCAGTACTTAAAAAGTCTCTTGAGGCTTTCTCCCAAGGGAGAGATGGGGTACTAAGGTATCAAGGTTGGTTATGTGTCCCAAATGTTAACGACTTGAGCGAACAAATTTTAGAAGAAGCCCATAGTTCTCGATATTCTATTCACCTGGGAGCCACCAAGATGTATCACCTACGAGAAGTATATTGGTGGAATGGGATGAAGAAATATATTGCGGGATTTGTGGCCAAATGTCCTAGTTGTCAACAAGTACAGGTTGAGCACTAAAGGCTAGGAGGCTTGTCACAAGATATTGTTATTCCTACTCGGAAGTGGGAAGATGTGAACATGGATTTTATTTTAGGTTTGCCACGTACTCGACGGCAACATGACTCAATATTGGCTATAATGGAATGGATGACTAAGTCTGCTCATTTCATTCCCGTCAAGGTGTCCTACTCAGTGGAAAATTATGCTAAGTTGTAGTTGAGGGAGATAGTAAGGCTACATGGAGTGCCCTTGGCTATAATTTGGGATCGAGGTACCCAATTTACTTCACAATTGTGGATGTCTTTCCAAAAGGGACAAGGTACCAAGGTGAAGCTTAGCATAACTTTTCACCCTCAAATGGATAGTCAAGTGAAATGCACCATTCAGACTTTGGAGGACATGTTGAGAGCATACGTGATAGATTTTAACGGTGATTGGGGTGATCATATGCCGCTAGTTGAGTTTGCTTATAATAATAGTTATCATTCAAGTATCGACATGGCTCCCTTTGAGGCTATATATGGTTGGAGATGTAGGTCTCCTATAGGATGGTTTTAAGTGGGAGAAGTTGCTCTCATAGGTCAGGAATTGGTGCATGAGGCCATTGAGAAGATTCAGGTTATTAGAGAGAGGTTGAGGACGGCCCAAAGTCGGCAAAAGTCCTATTTCGATATTAGAAGGAGAGATCTCAAAGTCGGTGTGCATGATTGGGTTTATTTGAAAATCTCGCCCATTAAGGGTGTTATGAAGTTTGGAAATAGGGGGAAACTTAGTCCTCAGTTTGTGGGTCCTTATGTGATTTTGAGGCGTGTTGGCAAGGTTACATATGAGCTAGATTTGCCTAATAAGTTGGTGTTGGTGCATCCGGTGTTCCATGTCTCAATGTTAAAGAAATATATTGGGGATCCATCAACCATAGTTCTCTTAAAGGGTTAGAGATTAAAGAGAATATTGCATATGAAGAGGTACCGGTTTAGATCCTAGACTAGCAAGTCAAGAGGTTGAGAAACAAGGAAGTTGCCTCCGTGAAGGTATAATGGAGGAATCAATTAGTTGAGGGTGCTACTTGGGAGGCCGAGGCCGATATGAAGTCCCAATATCCTCATCTTTTTCCTTCCTCTCCAATTCCAACTTATTGTAATGAGTTCCTCTAAAGTTTTCTTGTTTAGGAGTCATGTGTGATTTATGTGTTTCCATTATTTCCTTATGTTATGCATGTATGATGAGTCCGAGAATTGGACTTATTTAGGGCTTTGTTTATATAGATTTAGTGTCCTCAAATGCTTAATTTGTGTCAATAACTGATGTAAAACCCTTAATTTTTAGGTATATGGATTGAAGAACAAAGCAAGGACACTAACAAGCAAAAAGGAACAAAACAGACTGAAAGGTTGAAGAAAGGCAGCGTAGTGATCGCCAAGTTCACTTGGAGAATTGCCGAATGGCTATCTGACCATCTAAAGTTTCAGTGTGCCAAGCCCTGAGGAAAGAAACCTAGTCGGTGAAAGAAAGGAGCAGTCGGTGGATCGCCGAGTAGTTCCGCGATGAAGTGCTAGATCGCCCAAAGTTACATACCTTGAGGATGTTGAATGCCAAGGCAGAAAGGCGATGGAAGTGACCAAAGTGCGAGTGGTTCGGCGAGCCGGACATACTTCACCGAATGAGCTTTCGTAGCTTCTTTTTGGCGACTATAAATACATTTTTGAACATTTAGTTTAGTATCAATTACTCTTTAGAACAATGTTTTATTAGGTTTTAGCATCTGCAAACAGCTTTCACTAGTTTCCCTAAGCTTTGAAGAATTGAAGAAATTCACTTTTGAGAAATTGGAAGTGGGTCTTTGAGAATCTTCAAATTGGAGCATTGTAAGGACGAAATCACTCTTACCCAGTTGATGGATAATCAATTTGGTAACGGTTTTTACCCTTTTATAATGTCTAGCTAAAACCCCAATTATTGGGGTATGATTATGTGATTATGGGGTGATTTAGCTTATGGGTATCGCTAATTGTTAGTTTAAATGCTATTTAGAAGTGAGTTTAATCATTAATTGTGGTTTAATTTAAGAATTGTAGTTGCAAATGCGGTTCTAGCTTTGTGTTCTTAGATTATTCGAGAGAGATGTTTTAGAACTAAGGTTTTTGATTGATGGTTTGTGGGTATTGGGTTGACTTGGGTTCAACTCGAGAGACTGAATCCTGAAACCAATTCCACACATCCAGCTCGAGAGAGTGAATGGGTTAAGGTGTGGGCAGGTCTTATTTTGCATGTCTGTTAATGTTCGAGAGAAATCACTTGATTCGGGGTAAATTGTTCGAGAGAAAATTTACCTCCACAATAGCCTAGCTTACTCACTAATATCTAGTTTTTTTCTAATAATTACAATTGCCCATATGTCAACATTACCCTAAAATCGATCACATCCCAAGAACCCATCTCATTATTTTTATTTTATGTTGTTTGCTATTGTTCGTAGTTGATAATCAAAACCAAAACCCCCTATTTGACTTTAGTGTCATCCTTTAATTTGAATGATGTCTTTATTCAATAATGTTTATTCCTATGACTGATTTGACAATGTTCATACTTCTCTATTGAATCTTAAACACGTACCACTCCTTGTGGGATTCGACCCCAACTCATTTAGTTAGGTTTTATATTGATTAACGACCGTTGACGCTTAGAATTGGATGAAGTGTCTTTGAAACGTTAATTAATCAAAATGGCGCCCCTACCGGGGAGGGGTATTGTTTGAGATTTTTTTTGTAAAGTTGAATTTTGTTCTTGTTAGTCATAGTTGAATCTACTTACTTTTAGTTTTGGTTTTTCTGTTGCTTCTTACAACAGAGGAAATGACTGTCAACGAAAGAAATAGTAGCCAAGTGGACCACCAAGATGACATCGGAAACCTCAATGATGTCAATAACCCAAATTTAATGGGTGGAGTTGGTTCCATTCGCTTGCCTCTAGCTGAAGGGAACGTTGTGTTCCACATTACAAGCACCATGTTTCAACTCTTGCAATCGAAAGGGTTGTTTGGCGGGTTGGCTCATGAGGATCCCCATTAGCATATAAGGAACTTTGTTGATGTTTGCGGGCCATTATCCTTTAAGAACACATCCCAAGAGTCAGTCTGGTTGAGGTCGTTCCCATTTTCTCTAATGGGAGAAGCATGTAAGTGCTTGGCAGATTTGCCAAAAGATTCTATCACTTCGTGGGAAGAGCTTGTCACCGCATTCCAAGTGCGATTCTTCCCTCCTTCAAAGATGGTGACACTTAGGGACAGTATCCAAAGCTTCAAGCGTTTGGAGGGTGAGCCAATCCATAAGACTTGGCTAAGATTTAAGAAGTTAGTGTTGCAATGCCCAACTCATGGATTGCCCAATAATGTCTTGATGCGTACTTTTACAAAAAGCCTTGATTCGGTGAACAAGGAGTGGCTGATCAACTTTTTTCGGGAGGTTTAATGCAACAACCTTAAATTATAGTAGCCCAACTCTTAGATGATATGACCAAAATTAACCGAGCATGGTACACCCGTGAAGATCAGGTCACCCCTCTCACTTTTAAATTAACAAAGGAGCAGCTTAAGAAAGATCAAAATGGGGACTAAAACATGGAAAAGATAATGACCCAACTTGACATTTTAGCCAAAAATGTGATGGGTGTTGGTGCTAGAAGTATAAATGATGTGGGTATTGGGTGTGTAGACCCCGATGAGGCCATGTTTGAAGCGTTGTACAATGAGAAAGTGAACTTCCTAGCTAACAAAGGAGAAGGTTATCGTGCAAACTACCCAAGTCAGGGTGGTAACCATGGTTGGAATAGAGATGAGGGCTGGAGAGACTGTGATAGAGAGTGGCAGGATCAGAATGCCACTTGGAAGGAAAGAGATGGGGAGGAGGATAGGTATGTTCCTCCCCACGAGCGTCAAAAGCCCAAAGATTCTGAGGGTGGCCGGACTGAGGATATGCTCTCACGTATTCTCAATAAGGTTGAAGGGTCCGATAAAGTATTGAAGGAAATGAAGGACGATGTATCAACTCTCAACCAGACGGTGACCTCTCATTCCGTCTCTATCAAACAGTTGGAGACCCAAATGGGTCAGATTTCTTCGCATCTTAACCACAGACAACAAAGGGGATTGCCTAGTGATACTATAACAAATCCCAAAAATGAAACTTGAGTAGGTACCTGCGTCGTGCGACGATGTTAACGAAGGCGATTCTTAGGAGGCAACCCAAGTTTTTATTGCTTTTTGTTTTGATTTTGAATAATGGGTGTTGATTGTGCAGGTTGAAGTATGGAATGTGTTGGAAATATGCAGGTTGGCGAGCCAAGAGTCCAGTCGGCGTCTCGCCAAAGAGGTCTGCGAGCCCTACTTGGACCGCCATTGGACTCAAGATAATATAAGGATGGAGTCTGTAAAACTCAGCGGGCCCATGGACAAGTCGGTGACTCATCGAACAGGGTGATGAGCCCAACTTTGTCCGCCGTTTGGACCCCAAAATTAAATGGAGGTCTTGTAAAACTCGGTGAGGTAAGTAACCACTCGGCGTGTCGCTGAGTGGTTCGGCAAAGTTGACTAATATCGCTGAAGGGCCGAGAACTGGACGGTTTTTAAAAGGCCAAAGGTTTAAACTTTAAAACTCATTCATATTCCATCACTTTTTAACTTCAAACAATCACACCCACTCTTTAGTTTTTCAATATTCTTGCATTTTATCATTTTTTGGTCATTGATCTTGTGTTCGGAGTTGGAATTCTTTGCAGCCTAGCATTACAAAATCAGAATTCGGCATTAAGGGTTAGTTTTCTGAACCCCAAACTCTTAAATAGGTGTTGAACTCAAATGTAATTGTTTACTTCTTATTAATGTGTAATGGACCTCTCTGAAATCATAAATGTATACTAGTTGCCTTTCGTATTCTTGTAATTGTTCCTAAATTGCCTAAATGGTTGGTTTCACAAATGTCGTGCTTTACAATTGATCATAAACTTGTGGGTTGCATTAAATTGTTGTTGGGTCGAGTCCGGTGAAGTATGACTAACCCAAATTGTGCTAAATAACGTGCTTTTCCTAATGATGCAGCGTTTGACGTCATTCTTCAGGGCTAAAGTGATCAAATGGCTAATTTTGGCTAAACTGGGGGAAGTCTGGGTGATTTTGGTCAAAGCTTAATTGTGTTTGTATGTGGTTTGATTCTATTTTCGGGGGCCACTGATGAGGTGACGGCCTTAAAGGCTGCAATTGCTAAGCTGAGGAAGGACGTGGACTAACTAAAGTCCACATATATGTCCATGATTTTTGGGACTATGGAGATTGCTGACATGCCAGCTGATATGGATGTGCCTCCAGCTACCACCGGAGATGAGGTTTGAGCTGATGAGGTGGTTGTTGCTGAGTCCGAGGCTAAGATTGATGATGAACAACCTGGTGTTGATGAGGAGGCTACTTATGAGGGCCTTACAGAGGTTGAGGAGGCTATGGTGGATTCAGCCGTGCAGATTTCATTGGCAGATACACCCATGGCAGGATCTGGTAGAGCTAGTGTTGATTTGACACCAGGCATTGATGCCCCGACAGATGGGGCGACTGTTTACACAGGACCCTTCTTTACCTCCCTCTTTGTCATTTTTATTGACTTTTTATTATTTTGTTGCATTTGAGGACAATTGCATTTTTGTTTGTGGTGGGGTGAGGTATTTCCATACTAACCTCTTGTGACTATATTTTGTATATATTGGGTGTTTGTGTTTTGAAAGTATGTGTTGATATTGTTTTGTGGATATTTGAGTTATGGCTCCTTGGTATGAATGAAAATGGTTTTTGACCCATCTAAAAAAATTTGCCACCTCTTGTTGTGTTTGAATGTGGCTGTTCTTGTGCAAATTTGAGTATCGGTTATGATTAATACCAATGACTTGAATAGTGCTCTTAATCAAACAAAATTGAATGTGCGGCTACGATGAAGCCAAATGAAGTTGCATAGACAATATGTGGACTTTTTTGCATCTCATTGTGACTAGCCGGTTATCGAATGGAGTCTTCTGTGATGAGAATTGCACACTAGCGAAAGTGTGGAGTCTCATTTGATATTGGTGCCAATGCCTTGTGTGATGAGCCTACCGGGAACCTTGTGCGATGACACCTAGAATTTGCCCCGTTGGTCCGTGTCACGACCCAGGGGTACCCGCTAGACGTAACATGGTGTACTTGACACCGAAGGGGTCTCATACAAGCCCTTAGCATCATCATAACATAAGATAATAGAAAGTACGGGAAACATTTAAAACTTCTTTAAACCATACGATCGAAAACATTTATAAGCAAGTGGAAGTCTTTACTACAACTTTTGTCTCAAACCATATATTAAACTCTCGAATAAAAGTCTTGGGACGCAGCCCATACAAAGTCTAAAACATAAAGAAATGACATAAGGGAACATAATGGGTTTGTCATCCAAGCTATGAGGAGTCACCAAAATCTTCAACTCTTCTTGCTCCTTAGAAACCTATCCTTTAATGAAAACAATCTCCCGAAACCATATATTTGATTAGAATGTAGGCAATATGTTTTAGTACAAAATGTTCCAAGTATGAAAGCTAGCACAACAGCATAAAAGCATATCAAAATGGCTAGTCAACATAAGACATACACATAAGAGACAATAACATAATCATAGCATAATCTCCAACATAAGCATCATATAATCATAAGACATAGTAAATGAGCATAGGAGATACATAATGTTCATAGAATAGTCCTTACTTAGACTTTCATATTTACATACTTCGACCATTAGTATTTCATATTATAAGAGGACTACTTAACAAGCCACCTCAAAGCATACTTGTGCAAGGCAAGGATAGCATCCCGTAATACCATCCAAGCTAAGTACCACTTTTTTGTCATTCTTGGCATAGTCCATATTCATAGTTAAGACCTAGGTTTTCATGTCATGAAAGCACTATACTCCTAAGTAACCCTAAGGCACACTTGTGCAATGCATGAAAGGCATCCCATACTAACCTTAACACTAAGCATTACCTTGAAGTCAACATAGTCATACTTGCCCTCATTTAGTCTCACTCTTTAGCTTACTTCATATAGACAAGGGAACTACCATCCTTAGTCAAACATATCATGGAAGGCAACTACAGCACAACCCTCATAAAATACTTCACTCATAATAACTCTTGCTTGAACAACCCTAAGTCATACTTGTGCAATGCATGAATAGCATCCCATAATACTACTCATGCTAAGTACTACTTCTAGGTCCTCATACTACTACTTCTTGGTTTCGAACCTAGTTCCTCTCTTTAACTTTAGAACAATAGGAGGTACACTCTTAGTCACATTTTAGTTCATTATTAGGTTGAACCCTATGAGATACTACTTTAAGCATGTCTAAGTTCCTCATTAGCATGGACCCTATGGGATACAAATCTAAGCATGTCTAAGTCCAATTATACTCTTGAACACTAGGAGGTACTTCATTAAGTAAGTCTTAGTTCAATTATGCTTTAGAACACTATGAGATGCTTCTTCAAGCATGTCTTAGTTCATTGGATATGGAGATTGCTACTAGAAAACCTTAACTCAACTATGTCAAGGCTTCCATCTCATGAGACCTAACTTTGGGAAAACCCACACTCTACTGCGTAAGAATTCCCTTTTTTACTTGGATAGTCCTCACATCAACTAGGTGTGGTTCTCCTTTCAACTTGGAGCCCGGACCCTACCTTGTGTGACATTCCATCTCATGTCAATATCAACTTGGAGCTAAGCATACACCCCAAGGTTTACTTGTTAAGCCTTGCTTAACACTCATGTCTCATGGAAGGATGCCCTTGACAACCAATCCATGTTCAAGTGATTCTATCACTTCATACTTTCAAGCATTCATAAAGTAGATCAGGTGATTATAGGCATTTAACCACACATCCACTTATTAGAGTTCTATTCATCACATTTACTCTACTCTCAAAGCCCTAGTGATTAAATCTTCATGACTACAAGCCTTACTCTCAAAGCTTTACTTCATTCTAACATCATTCATATCTAGGTTACAAGACATTCAATCACATTCTTCTTTGTGAGGTGATTCTTAGTCATAATTCATTTTGCAAAATCAATCTCAAGCCTTACACGTCAAAACCCATCATATTCACATTATTCTACATCAATTCATCTATATAGGTTTCTAACCTTAGACAATTACTATTCAAAGCATTAGTCCTAGAAGGTCACTCATGAACCTTCAATTTAACCATCCATGGCAATAATCCACATAATTTATCTTCATCAATTATACTAGGGTAATCTTGGAAATCATATAAATTCATCAAAATATCGTGAATTAAAACTAAATAAATCATTATTCAGTATTATCCAACCAATTGGAGTCATACACAACTATACTCACACATTGGAAGAAAGCCTAGCTTAGATTGGGGTTCTTCTTCACTAATCTTGGGAAATTATAGGGGACTCTATGGGTGGAAGGACCCATAGATAAAAAGCTAAACATACCTTAATCAAAGCCCTAGCACAAGCCTTTAGCAATGGAGCCTTTGTTCTCGACCTTAGCTTCAAGTTCTAGCTTCTTCTTCAGTGGAGGTTTCTAGAGAAAGAAATATTTCAAAGGGAAGAACTTTTTTGGGATCTTTTGGGGGTTTTGGTTCTAATGAATTAATTGAGGTGATAAATGACTTAAAATACTTTATATAGGTGAATAAAGTCAATACAAAATGACCCCCACTTAAAACTAGTCGAATAGGAATTTCCCATTTTACCCTCAACTTGGCCATCAACTCCCAGGCACCACGGCCACTTGGACGGCTCGTCAAGGGCACCACGTCTCGTGGTAGTGCCCATGGTCCCTTGACCAGTAGCCTCCCTATCGTGGCAAACCTCTTTGAGGTTAAGGGAAAACCATGAGACCTCCCACTATCTGTGGTCAAGACCACGAGTCATGGTGATGGTCGTGGTCTTGGGGCAGTAGCTAGTCCTTAAGGCCTTGACTCCCATGACTATAAGGGATCTTCATGGACCCCTTCACGGACCGTGGTCAAGACCACTGGTCGTGAAGGTGGCCGTGAACCCTAAGCAGTAGCTTGCCAAGGTTGGGCAACCTTGGCCCCTTGGCTTAGGCTTGCCCTTTTGCCTTGGCACTTGCCCTTCCCATGCTCAACCAAACACTAAATGGTCTTCTTTGCTATGAGGTCTAACATGTACCTTGACGTTCAACCATTAAACCCCTCATTCTAAGCGCGTAAAGTTTCATCTACGACTCTACTCCTCAGCATCATACTCTAGATCCCTAGATCTTGGCTCTAGTTTAGTTTACTGATTTCTGGGGCGTTACAATATCTCCCCCTTGGAACATTCATCTTCTAATGACGATTCTAAACACTTCTTAAAGGAAACGACTTTAGACTAGCAGCCCATCATGCATGCAATGCATCTAAATGCACACAACCAAGGAGGAAAACTTCAACTCCAAGCTAAATATACTTAATGCAACACAAGGGAGTAGGAACTACATCTACCAACCCAGAATGCATGAACTTCCATTTTTTTCATTTTCAAGGAGGAACTAACATCTCCTAGCTAAAACATGCTCAACACATAATCATGGAGCCTAAATGCAACTTACTCTTAAAAGTCATTTATTTAAGGAGGAATCTTTCAACTCCATTAAAGCATGTTCATTCATTCATCTTTAGGAATTCTATATGCAACTTGGCCCAAATGTACTACAACATAAGGCAAAACAATGCATATAAGTCATTTCTAACAAGACCTAAGAATTTTCATGCACATGCATATAAGGAAATCATAGAAACACATAAAGCACACCATAACCCTAGGAGTAAGCCTACACAAACTCTTCTAAACAAAATTCATGCTAAAGACAACTTCAAGTCCAACATAACAAGTCACAAAAGACAAGAAATCCAGAAATTTATTAAAGCATGAAACACATACCGGAAGGGACATGAGGAGATCACTCTTGATCTTCTCTAGTTAGGAGAGCATAAAATCTATTCTTCTTTTGAGGCTCCTCATTGACACCACTAGAGTCAACTTTCGTACCCTCTCTTCCTTTAGCCTTAAGAACCGGACAATCTCTTATTTTGTGCCCATTCTTCCCACACCCATAAAAACCATCTATGCAGGCTAGGCACTTACCATAGTGACTCCTCCCACACTCAGAGCAAGTAGGCTTAGGCAATGGAGACCCACTACCTTTCTCTTTGTCAAACCTAGAGGTGTTGGAAGAATCTTGGTTGGAATACCTTGGTTTGGTCCTAGGCCTACCTTCTCTATCGGACTTAGCATTAGAAAAGTTCACATCGTCGGTTCTAGCTCTCTTTACCTCCCTATTCATCTTTTTGAGCTTTTTCTCCTCAATTTGTTCGGCATGAACAATGAGGCTTGAAATATTAATACTAGGGATAAGCATTGTTGAACGACACTCATTTTCTACCAATTTAAACACCCCCATCACAAATTTGTTCATTCTAGCCCTTGAGTCTGCCACTAGAGTTGGAGCATACTTGGATAGTTAGGTGAACTTAAGAGCACACTCATTCACACTCATACGTCCTTGATGAAGGTTAATGAATCTTGTATCTTTTGTTCCCTCAACTCTAGCGGAAAGAACCTATCTAGGAATTCTTCTTTGAACCCTTCCCACTCTATTGGGCCCACTTCTACCGGCCTACTATCTTTCCATTGTTCATACCATATTTGAGCTATATCCTTAAATTAATAAGCGGCTAATTCCGCTTTCTCTACTGTTGTAATGCCCATGATGGCAAGCACCTTATACACCTCATCTATAAAACCTTGAGGATCTTCTTCCATCTTGGAGCCATAGAACTCCGGAGGGTTCATCCTCAAAAATTCCCTTACCCTAAAAGCACCCATCCCCTTTATAGGGATTGCCGGAGCAACAACATCTCTATTGGCTTGCGCCATCAAGGCTTGAGCCAATAATTGCATAGAAGCCCTAAACTCCGCAAGAGTGACATTCACAATTGGAGGGTCATTTGGAGCTTGATGAGGAGCTTGGTTTGGAAATTGAAGAGAAACCTCTTGTTCTCCATTGTCTTCCTCATCCCTCCTAGCATTAGCCCTAGTATTGGCCATAACCTAAAAAAACCATAGGGCAAAGGTTAGGAGAAAAACCTCCTAGATCTAAACTCTATAGCATGACTTAGAGAATGAAGAAATGAGATTTCCAAAATAGCTTCCTATTCATAAAAGTAGTGCGCTTCCCATTTATGAACAAGACTCTACTAGACGTGGTTTGAGATAATCCTAGAACCATTCTAAACCTTGTGCTCTGATTACCAAGTTTGTCACGACCTAGGGGTACCCACTAGACGTAACATGGCGTACTTGACCCCGAAGGGGTCTCATCCAAGCCCTTGGCATCATTATAACATAAGATAATAGAAAGTACGGGAAAAATTTTAAACTTCTTTAAACCATACGATCGAAAACATTTATAAGTAAGCAGAAGTCTTTACTACAACTTTTGTCTCAAACCATCTATTAAACTCTCAAATAAAAGTCTTGGGATCTAGCCCATATTAAGTCTAAAACATAAAGAAAAGACATAAAGAAACATAATGGGTTTGTCCTCGAATCTATGAGGACTCACCAAAATCTTCAACTCTTCTTGCTCCTTAGAAACCTAGCCTTCAATGAACACAGTCTCCCGAAACTCTACATTTGATTTGAAAGTATACAATATGCATTATTACAAAATGTACCAAGTATGAAAGCTAGCACAACATCGTAAGAGCATCTCAAAATGGTTAGTCAACATAAGACATAAGCATAAGAGAAAATAATGTAATCATAGCATAATCTCCAACATAAGTATCATATAATCAAAAGTCAACATAAGACATAGTAAATGAGCACAGGAGATGGATCATGTTCATAGCATAGTCCTTACTTAGACTTTCCTATTTACATACTTCAACCTTAAATCTTTCATATTACAAGAGGATTACTTCACAAGCCACCTCAAAGCATACTTGTGCAAGGCAAGGATAGCATCCCATAATACCATCCAAGCTAAGTACCACTTTTTGGTCATTCTTGGGCATAGTCCACATTCATAGTTAAGACCTAGGTTTTCATGTCATGAGAGAACTATACTTCTAAGTAACCCCAAGTCACACTTGTGCAATGCATGAAAAGCAACCCATACTACCCTTCACACTAAGCATAACCTTGAAGTCAACATAGTCATACTTGCCCTCATTTAGTCTCACTCTTTAGCTTACTTCATATAGACAAGGGAACTACCATCCTTAGTCAAACATATCATGGAAGGAAACTACAGCACAACCCTATCATAAAATACTTCACTCATAATAACTCTTGCTTGAACAACCCTAAGTCATACTTGTGCAATGCATGAATAGCATCCCATAATACTACTCACGCTAAGTACTACTTCTAGGTCCTCATACTACTACTTCTTGGTTTCGAACCTAGTTCCTCTCTTTAACTTTAGAACACTAGGAGGTACACTCTTAGTCACATTTTAGTTCATTATTAGGTTGAACCCTATGAGATACTACTTTAAGCATGTCTAAGTTCCTCATTAGCATGGACCCTATGGGATACAAATCTAAGCATGTCTAAGTCCAATTATACTCTTGAACACTAGGAGGTACTTCATTAAGTAAGTCTTAGTTCAATTATGCTTTAGAACACTATGAGATGCTTCTTCAAGCATGTCTTAGTTCATTGGATATGGAGATTGCTACTAGAAAACCTTAACTCAACTATGTCAAGGCTTCCATCTCATGAGACCTAACTTTGGGAAAACCCACACTCTACTGCATAAGAGTTCCCATTTTTACTTGGATAGTCCTCACATCAACTAGGTGTGGTTCTCCTTTCAACTTGGAGCTCGGACCCTACCTTGTGTGACATTCCATCTCGTGTCAATATCCCCTTGAAGCCAAGCATACACCCCAAGGTTTACTTGTTTAGCCTTGCTTAAAACTCATGTCTCATGGAAGGATGTCCTTAACAACCAATCCATGTTCAAGTAATTCTATCACTTCATACTTTCAAGCATTCATAATGTAGATTTTGTGAGTATAGGCATTTCACCCCACATCCACCTATTAGACTTCTATTCATCAGATTGATTCTACTCTCAAAGCCCTACTGATTCAATCTTCATGACTACAAGCCTTACTCTCAAAGCTTTACTTCATTCTATCATCATTCATATCTAGGGTACAAGAGATTCAATCACATTCTTCATTGTTAGGTCATTCTTAGTCATAATTCATCATGCAAGATCATTCTCAAACCTTACACGTCCAGACCCATCATATTCACATTATTCTAGGTCAATTCAAGTATATAGGTTTCTAACCTTAGACAATTACTACTCAAAGCATTAGTCCTAAAAGGTCACTCATGAACCTTCAATTTGACCATCCATGGCAATAATCCACATAATTCATATTCATCAATTAGACTAGGGTAATCATGGAAATAACATAAATTCATCAAAATATAATGAATTAACACTAAATTAATCATAATTAAGTATTATCCAACCAATTGGAGTCATACCCAACTATACCCACGCATTGAAAGAAACCCTAGCTTAGATTGGGGTTGTTCTTCACAAATCTTGGGAAATTCTAGTGGACTCTATGGGTGGTAGGACCCATAGATGAGAAGCTAAATATACCTTAATCAAAGCCCTAGCACAAGCCTTTAGCAATGGAGCACCTTTTCTTGACCTTAGCTTTAAGTTCTAGCTTCTTCTTCAATGAAGGTTTCTAGAGAGAGAATTCTTTGAGAGGGAAGAACTTTTTTGGGATCTTTTGGGGGTTTTCATTCTAATGACTTAATTGAGGTGATAAATGACTTAAAATACTTTATATAGATGAATAAAATCAATACAAAATGACCCCCACTTAAAACTAGTCGAATAGGAATTTCCCATTTTACCCTCAACTTGGCAGTCAACTCCCAGGCACCACGGCCACTTGGACGGCTCGTCAAGGGAACCAGGGCTCGTGGTCGTGCCCGTGGTCCCTTGACCAGTAGCCTCCCTAGCTTGGAAAACCTCTTTGAGGCTGTGGGAAGACCACGAGACCTCCCACGATCTGTGGTCAAGACCATGAGTCGTGGTGATGGTCGTGGTCTTGGGGCAGTAGCTAGGCCTCAAGGCCTTGACTCCCATGACTCTAAGGGGTCTTCATGGACCCCTTCATAGACTGTGCTCAAGACCACTGGTCGTGAAGGTGGTCGTGAACTCTAGGCAGTAGCTTGCCAAGGTTGGGCAGCCTTGTCCCCTTGGCTTAGGCTTGTCCTTTTGCCTTGGCACTTGCCCTTTCCATGCTCAACCAAACTCTAAATGGTCTTCTATGCTATGAGGACTAACATGTACCTTGACGTTCAACCATTAAACCCTTCATTTTAAGCACATAAAGTCTCATCTACAACTCTAATGCTCAACATCATACTTTTGAACCTTAGCTCTTGGCTCTAGTTTAGTTTACTAATTTCCAGGGCATTACAGCCCAGTTGATTAAGTGATGCAAGCTCTTGAAATGATCTTAGGGAACAATTTTGAAGAGTGAAACAATTTGATAATATACCTTTTTGTGGCCAACCTTTTAAGATGTGTGAACCTTGCTTGAACCACCTTTCAGCCTTATCCTTTTCTTGGAAGAAACTTGAGAAATTGAGACCCCTATTTATCTATTCAACCATAATCCTCGTGAAGTGTGGTTTGTTTGAATAGCCAATTTAGGCCAAAAGCCTAAGTTGGGGGTGTGGTGAAAAGAAGAGGTAAATCAAGAAGTGTGAAGAAGTCACCCTTGATCCATGGACTTGAAAAAGATAGAACCCTTCCATATAAAAAAAAAGAAGAAATCAAAAGAAAAAGAATGAAAAAGTTGTTAAATAAAGTTGTGAAAAGTGCAAAAGAAATGGGGTGTCTGGTATTCCATTGGAAGTGAATAATGGGTGAATTTTGAACATGAGTGAAAATGATGAAAAAAAGGAAGGGAAGTGATGTTCATACCACATTTCATAAGGATAGCAGCCACTGAGCCTAAATGACCATACATTTACACTCATCCCCGTTACAAGCCTTGTAAAGACCTTTTTTTATCTTGAGTGAGCTGAAACGAATGTTGATTGGAAAATATGGGCAAACCAATGGGTGAAGTCATTCATGTGTTCATATTTTTAGTGTGAGAGTTGTATGTGATTCTGGAACTATAAATTGTTGAAGAGTTGTGTGTGAATATGGAATCATCTTTGTTGTGAGGGAATTTGAGTACCTTTGTTGAGCTTGAACTTGCATTTGAAGCAAGTATTATGAACTTGAGTATCTTTTATAATGGTGAGTCACAACTTGAATCTTTGAGTGCACAATTGAACCTTGCATGAGTAAGTTGAGTCTTGTTGTGTGCATTCATGATTGAGACTTTTGTAGCACTGTATGAGACATCCTTTTTGAACTGCTGAACTTGAGTTTTACTTGAGAACAAGCAAAAGTTTAAGTTGGGGGTGTTGATGAGTCCGAGATTTGGACTCATTTAGGGCTTTGTTTATATACATTTAGTGTCCTCAAATGCTCAATTTGTGCCAATAACTTATGTAAAACCCTTGATTTTCAGTTATATGGATTGAGGAACTAAGCAAGGACAATAACAAGCAAAAAGGAAAAAAGAAGGCTTAAAGGATGAAGAAAGGCAGCCTGGTGATCGCCAAGTTCACTTGAAGAATCGCTGAATGGCTATCTGACCGCCTAAAGTTTCAGTGTTCCAAGCCCTTAAGGAAGAAACCTAGTGGCGGGAGAAAGGAGTAGTCGGTGGATCACCGAGTAGTTCCACGATGCAGTGCTAGATCACCCAAAGTTATAGACCTTGAGGATGTTGAATGCCAAGGCAAACGGGAGATGGAAGTGACCAAAGGGCGGCTTGCCAAGTGGTTCGGAGAGCCCGACTTACTTCGCCGAATGAGCTTTCGTAGCTTATTTTTGGTGACTATGAATACATTTTTGAACATTTAGATTAGTATCAATTACTCTTTAGAACAATCTTTCATTAAGTTTTAGCATCTGGAGACAGATTTCTCTAGTTTTTCTAAGCTTTGAAGGATTGAAGAAATTCACTTTTGAGAAATTGGAAGTGGGTCTTTGAGAATCTTCAAATTGGAGCATTGTAAGGACGAAATCACTCTTACCCAGTTGATGGATAATCAATTTGGTAACCTTTTAATGATGTCTAGCTAAAACCTCAATTCTTGGGGTGTGATTATGTGATTATGGGCTGATTTAGCTTATGGGTATTGCTAATTTCTAGTTTAAATGATATTTAGAAGTGAGTTTAATCATTAATTATGGTTTAATTTAAGAATTGTAGTTGCAAATGCAATTCTAGCTTTGTGTTTTTGGCTTGCTCGAGAGAGAGGTTTTAGAACTAAGGTTTTTGATTGATGGTTTGTGGGTATTGGGTTGACCTGGGTTCAGCTCGAGAGAGTGAATCCTAAACCCAATTCCACACATTCAGCTCGAGAGAGTGAATGGATTAAGGTGTGGGTTGGTCTTATTTTTCATGCTTGTTGATATTCGAGAGAATTCACTTGATTTGGGGTATATTGTTCGAGAGAAAATTTAACTCCATTATAGCCTAGTCTACTCACTAATATCTAGCTATTTTCTAATAGTTGCAATTACCCATATGTCTACATTAGCCTATAATCAATCCCATCCCAAGAACCCATCTCATTATTGTTTTTTCGTATTGTTTGTTGTTGTTAGTAGTTGATAATCAAAACAAAACCCCTCCATTTGACATTCGTGTCACCCTTTAATTTGAATGATGTCTTTATTCGATAATATTTATACCTATCACTGATTTGACCATGTTCATACTTCCCAATTGAATCTTAAACACATACCGCTCCCTGTGGGATTCGACCTCAACTCATTTAGTTGAGTTTTATACTGATTAACGACCATTGACGCTTAGAATTGGATGAAGTGTCTTTGAAACATTATTAATCAATGTTCTTGAGAAATTCATGTTTAGTAAGAAAATGAGTTTTCATGATTGATTTTCCTCATGTTGTTGTGCATTGAGTATGAGTTGCCTATTTGACTTCATAAGATAAATTGATGAACATGCTCTATATGTATATGCTTTTCTTGAGTAAATGGTCTAATGGTTTCATGACATCGTGTTGAGCATGCCTTAAAGCTTGAAGAAGGTACTTCCTCCTAAGACCATGAGAAATGTTGAAATTTTATGCATAATGGGTTGTTAGATGTAGTTCCTACTTCCTTATGATGCATTGAATATGTTTAAGTTGGAGTTGATGTTTCCTCCTTTCAATTGTGCATTATTTTGAGGTTGCACACATGATGGACTGTTAGTATTGAGTCTTGACTTCCATAGGGTGTCTAGATCATCATTCGAGGACGAATGTTCCCAAGGGGGAGATATTGTAACACCCCGACAACTAGTAGGCTAAACTAGAGCTTAACATGAGGGTTAGATTCATGAATGTAACTCTCCATACTTAAAAATAAAGAATTTCGTGTTAGAACGTAAAGGTACTACCCCTCAAGGACCAACCATGGATCCTTGAGGAGGACCCCTGGAAACTGCCCAAAAGCAGTAAACCACTGCAGGACCCACGCCCCATGGGTGGTAGGTCCGTGGATGGCCAAAAATCTCTGTCACCAAACCACGATTGACCAGGACGGTCCGTGGTTCCATCCACGGTCCTTCAACGTGGTCTCGTGGATAGTGACTGGGAACTGTTTTAGTGGATTAGTTTAGGGGTAATTTGGGGGGTCCGATTTTTACTAATACTAAGTGGTGTTGTTTTAGCCTAATTTAGACCACCTATATAAGGATTTAAATACCTTAAACTAAGTCATCCAACTCATTATTTATAAAACTCAAATCAATTCCCAAAGCTTCCTCCTCTCCAAATATTCTCTCTCTAGAAAACTCAAAGAAGAAGAAGAAGAAGGTCAAAGCTAGGGTTCAAGAATCAAGGATCTTTACATCAAATTCATAGGACTTTGTGATTGAGGTATGGTGGTTTTCATGCATGGGTAGCTTTCACCCATGGAGCCCTCTCAAAATCTTCAATTTCAGATAGTAGAATCCCCTAGTGAGCTAGGGCTTTCTTCATTCACCATGGGTTCTTTGATTTATTGATCTTAATGGTTTAATTATGTCTAAATATGCATGAATTGATGATCTACAATGTTTTATGATAATTCCCTTATGAACCCATGCAAACCCCATATTTCTCCAAATTGTGATCTCATAGGTTGGGTTGTTGATTGTGAAAGAAGAGCTTTGGTGATCTAATGTATTAATTGATAGAATTACATAAAATTATGATGAAATCCCTATCTAATGCTTAAATTCTAGATTTGTTTATTGATGATGGCTTTGAACCTTGGAAGGGAAAAGTGTGAGTTTATGCATGATCTTATGTAAATGCTATGAGGGTGCTTTGAGAATAAAGTGCCAATGTTGATTGTGTTGTTGCGTTGTTGAAAGGTTATTCTCATGAAACACTTACAACCATTATGTGAAAGGTTTTCGCACATAGAAAGGATTCTTAGGTTGAAAGGCCATTCTCATCTAATTGAATCAATGAATAAGAGTTATCCTAATGAACTAACTTGGAATTATTGTCAAGGACATCCTTCCATGAGACATGAGTTAAGTAATACTTAATAAGTATTCTGTAGGAATTATGCTTAGCACCGAGTGGATATTGACAATGAGATGGAAGCTATCCCATTAGTTGAGGTCGGGTTTCTAGAAGTGGTCTCTTGAGATAGAGGCTCTCCCATTAGTAGAGGTCAGGTTTCTAGTAGCAATCTCTATATCCCATAAACTATGTGCCCCGATAGGTTATCTAGCTAGTGGATCCTCCTAAGCTAAGAGTTCATGGTTCTACCTTAGGCAAGTAGAACAACCATTTTCGGTGTGGGAGACACCGGGTGATCATGTTTTAGCTCACATGGTGTCTATGTCAGTTAAGGCTATTCTTCCCACAATAAGAACATGATTAAGGAACTATGGTTACTCAAGAGACTTTGTATATGAGTTCAAATGTGTTTAAAAGATGATGTTGACTTATGTTGTCCATGATTATGATTTATGACTTGTACTGTAACATATGATGTTTAAACTTGGCAAATTGCATACTCTCAAATGAAATGTCCCTTTTTGCATGTTTTCAATGTTTTTATGCATAGTTACCATTTATTTATTTTTGGTAAATAAGGATATTATATATATTACTACATTACATTCATAAAGGGAATGGGAGTCGTAGGCTCAATGCTACACAGAGGTTGCATAGTACACAAAAAAGTAGAGAGTGACGGATACAAAACATTAGAGTTACCTACATTACTACTATCTAAACTAATATGATTATTAGAGAAAGTTGAGATAGTCATTTTCCTTTGCTTCCCTGTTCGATCATCTGCAAGTGTGGTGTTGACAAAATTTGGTGGCACGTCTAACACAACAATCTCTTCCAAAAAGTTAGGTGAAGATGCTTCTTTAGCTAAACTATCCACTACTCCGTTGTTTTCCCTATACGTGTGTCTTAGCTTAGGATTATTCAGTTGGTGAAGTAGCCACCTGCAATCAAACAAGAGGTTAGACGCACTTGTATTAGGATTACAAAGTAGATGTACGACTGCCTGAGAATCCATTTCAATTTCTAATGGCTGAATGTTGTGAAGTTGAGCAATGCGTAGACCGTGAAATAGCGCAAGCATTTCAATAGCTAAAGCAGTTCTATTTTCTACCGATCCCATGAAGCCAATAACCTAGAATTCGGCAGAGTCTCGAATGACTCCACCAAAGCCTCATTTTCGAGTAGTCTGCGAGCATGCCCCATCAGTATTTAATTTGAAACTGTTAGTTGAAGGGGACCAAGATAAGTCGATGGAAATGGGAATTCGAGAGGGTTTGCTTGGTCCCAAGGAGTGAAATTCAATTTCCCTTTGCATAGGTTGCCAGTAATCTGGATATTTATTGGTATTGTTAAAGTGGTTATTGTTTCTGTTAGTCCAAAGACCAAAGCAAACAAGGGTGACCGAAGGAATAGGATAGATAAGGGTTTATTCAGATTGCTTGATTAATTTAGGAATCCACTCCATAGGAGGTGTAATGGTCAAATCCTAAGCATTTAGCAGATGCAACATATTAAGATGAGACCACAAAAATCTTGCATAAGGGCAGAATAATAGTATGTGATTGATGTCTTCGACTGAGTTGTGGCATTGGGGACAAGTATCAATCAGAGCAATGCCAATGCGCGCAAGGTATGATTTAGTGGGGAGCCTGTGATGACAATATTGCCAAACAAAAAAATGTAATTTAGATGGTATAGAAATTTCCAGATCCAACTAAAGGAGGTGGTGCTGGTATCGTCGGTGGCTGGATGAATTGCTTTATAAAGAGACTTAGTAGTGAAAATCCTATTGGAGGTCAATCCCCAAGTGCGAGTATCTTTAGCATGGGTGGAAATGGGGATATAGGTTGATTTGATGTTGTGGATCATTGTGTCATCTAAAATGTGCATGACTTGGTCTAAATTCCAACGATGATTAAGAATATAGTCTTCCACTCGCTTAGTTAGGGCATTCCGAGGTAGAGGGCCTATAAATTTCTATCTAATAGTTTCGTTTGGATTTAGCTAAGCATCTTCCCAAAAGAGAATGTCTTCCCCATTACCAATTTCCCACAGGATGCCTTGTTGACAAGTTATCCAACCTCGAAGGGTGGTTCGCCATAAGGGAGTAGTGGTCTTTTTGGGGTAGCTGTTCAAGGGAATATAATGAGTTGTGAGTAATTTAGACCAAAGAGCCGAGGGGTTCATCATCAAATGCCAAGAAAGATTTACTATAAGGGCTTGGTTTTTGGAGTGTAGATCTTAGATCCCAAGAACTCATGAAGATCGGTTCGAAGTGATGGTTTTCCATTTCATAAGGTGTAGTTTGTGAGCTTGGGTAGTAGACCCCATAGAAAATCTCTTTGAAACTTGGTAAGAGTAGAGATTACCTGTTTCGGAATAATAGTGAATTACATAACATGGTTTGCAAGACTGTTAAGAGTGGAGCGGATAAGAGTAGTACGCCCTGCCATGATCAAGAATTTTGTTTTCCATCCGGCCAGACGCTGTTTGAAATTGTCAATGAGGAATTGGAAATCACTACGTTGATAACGAGTGTAAGTAAGAGAAAAGCCTAGATATTTTCCCATTGTAGTTCCTTTCTTCATCTGCAGGGCACTAGTAACATACTCCTTATCTTCCTGGGAAGAATTTCTGGATAGAAAGATGCGAGATTTGTTGTAGTTTATTGTTTGCCTTGAATAAGAGGAGAATTTATTAAGGGTGTCGATGATGGTGTTACAGCTTTGTTGGGTTATTTTGGAAACAAGAATGATGTCATCCGCATAAAAAACATGGGATATAGAAATACTCTATCGTCCGAGTTTAATTGGAATCCATATGTTTTGATAGACATTTTGATGGATGGACTGTGATAAAAGCTCCATACGCATGATTAATAAATAAGGTGAAAGAGGATCACCTTGTCGAATACCATGCCTGGGTTGGAAGAAATCTGTTCTAGTACCATTAATGAGTATGGAGATGGAGGATGACGTAAAACAAGACATAATCAAAGTTGATAAGTGTTGAGGAATGTCAAAATAGAGTAGGGCTTGGCGTATAAAGGACCATTCAAGACGATCAAAGGCCTTTTCCAGATCTAATTTAATAAGCATACTCCTCACTTTTCCTTTCATGCATCGATAGCTAGATAGGATCTCCTGAAAGATGATAGCATTATCAATTGCCCGACGTCCCTTGGTATGCATAGTTACCATAATTAATGCATTTCTATGCTAAGCCCTACTTTTCCTACATTTTTTCCCAAGTGTAAGGTCCAGTTATCGAGGTGATCATTCTCGTGGCTAAAGCTTGAACCTGTGTATCCTCCTAGCTTGTTGGTGAGTCAAATGACTTTTTTCTATGTTGTAGTGTCTTTAATGTACTTTCCCTTTTCAGATATATTGTATGGGCAAGGCCCTATTTTCATTCAAATATTGAAATAGATGGCTATATTGAGACAAGTCTAGACTTCCTCTTTCTTTTATGGAAATTTTAAAGACTTGAAATGTGTTTTACTCTTTATTGTTCTATTCTTATGTTATGATATTTTAAGTTGCTTACAAGGAGACTTTCGGTGTTCTATGTGCCTTGTTACCTCTAGGGGGTACCCTGAGTCGTGACAGATTCAATCAGTTTCAAAATATAGAATCTAAGTAGTGAGAGTTGTCTAGATTGACTAGTCAGAGTATCAGTTTCCAGTAGTCTGATGAGTGTGAGGAGAGCTTTCAAAAGTTCAAGACCTTGTTGACGTCGACTTTTGTTTTGACTTTACCCGAGAAGGGTGTGGTCATCACTGTTTATTGCGATGCTTTTAAAGTCAGATTAGGTGGTGTTTTGATGCAGAAGAGTAAGGTGATTGCCTATGCCTCTAGGAAGTCAAAGACAAATGAGAAAAACTACCTTACCCATGACTTAGAGATGGAAGCCATAGTGTTTGTGCTTAAGCTATGGTGACATCATCTGTATGGAGTTCATTATGAGGTCTTCAAAGATCATCAAAGTCTTCATTGCATTTTCAGGTGGCGTGAACTATTGAAGGATTATGACATCACCATCTTGTATCATCCAGGGAAGGCCATTGTGGTGGTCGATTCATTTAGTAGGAAGACTTCTAGCATGGGATGTCTTACCGCTATTAGTGTGAATGAGAGACCATTGGCTAGAGATGTTCAAAGGTTAGCCAACAATCTCACCCGGTTATTTATTTTTCAGAAGACTAGTGGTTTGATTGCTTTTATTGAGGCTCGTTCTTCCTTAGTACAGAAGATTCGTGAGCGCCATTTTGATGATGAGAAACTATGTCTCATTCAAGAAAAAATGATGATAAGGGAAGCCAAGGAGGTTGTCCTTGGTTCTGATGTGTTCTTGTGAATTTGAGGCAGGATTTGTGTGCCCAAGGTGGGCGAGTTGATTAAACTGATTCTTGAGGAAGCCTATTGTTCCAAATATTCCATCCACCTGGGTGCGGCAAAGATGTATCATGATCTGAGCAAACACTATTGGTGGTGTGATATGAAGAAGGATATTGCAAATTATGTTCGAGCTGACTAACTTTCCAACAGGTTAAGTGTGAACACCGATGGTCGGAAGGTATATCTCAGGGGAAGCCTATTCCTACTTAGAAGTGGGAACATATCACTATGGACTTTGTTCTGGGACTACCTACCACCGTGAGTGGTTATGACTCCATTTGGGTTGTTGTTAATATGTTTACCAAGCCGGCAGAAAATTTTGGACATCTTGGGTTAGGTACTCAGTTAGATATGAGTACAACTTTCCATCCTCAAATAGATGGTCAGTCCAAGTGGATGATTCAAATGTTGAAGTACATGCTCCGAGCTTATGTCATTGATTTTGGTGCTAGATAGGATCGACAATTTCCCTTAGCAGAGTTTTTCTACAATAAAAGTTATCATTCCAGTATTTGGATTAGCCCTTTCTAGGCGTTGTTTGGCAGACAGTGTAGATTTTGATCGGATGGTTTGATTCACCTGAAATTGATTCATTAGATACAGACTTGCTTAAAGATGCTATGGAGAAAGTTTTTATGATCCAGGGTAGATTGTTGACAACCTAGAGTCGACATAAGAGTTATGCGGATAAGGGAGTCCGAGCTCTAGTGTTCATGGAGGGTGATTATGTTTGGATTTGAGTGTCACCCAATAATGGTGAGATGAGGTTTCAAAAGAATGTCAATCTTAACTCTAGATTCATTGGACCTTTGGAAATTTTGAGTCATGTGGGAGAGGTGACTTATAAGTTGGCCTTGCCACCTAGCTTGTCAGTTGTGCATCCTGTATTTCATGTTTCCATGCTTCAGAAGTATGTGTCGGATGAGTCCCATGTATTTTATCTTGATTTAGTTGAGTTGGGTCTAGACATATATCTTTAGGAGAAGCCTATAGTAATTTTTGATAAGAAGGTGCGGAAGCTTAGGACCAAAGATATTGCTTTAGTGAAGGTGTTGTGGAAGCATTGTTTAGTCGGTAAGGTGACATGGGAGATAGAGTCAGATATGCGTGGCATATATCCTCAGCTTTTTTTAAGATCTTGGTACTTTCTTTTGCTTTATCTTTGAGGATGAACATGGTTTGTAGTGGTGGATAATGTAATGACTCGGTCGTTCATTTTTGGAAATTTTCATATTTACTATTTTCCCCTCCCAATATTGACCGCGAGTCTTTTATGATTGAGTTTGAAAAATTAGTTTTGATCTTGGAGTTAAAAGTTGAAAATTTTGTAAGTTTTGAGTTTGAAAGGCTAATATTGTGAATAAAGTAGTTTTTGGAGTCTTTTGGAGTTTTGAGTGTTGGAATTTAATTCTTTTGATTCCATTTGTCTCGGAATATGCAATCTAAGCTTTGAGAGTTCTCAGTTTCAGACCCCAAGTTCTTTAGGATGTGTGGTCCTAAGTTGTGAAATGGTGGAAATTTAGCCTTTGGATTTAATTTGGTAAATATTCAGGGTTAGGATGCTCGGATAAGAATTCTGAGACTTCAACTGGATTCAGGGGATGATTTTAGGCCAAGGTGAGGTCTTGGTTAATTTTTGAGAGGTCCCGAGCTTGTTTTAGCCTTTTAGGCATGAGTTAGATTGTTGTGGTTTTCACGATGTCGGGTCAAGGAGACCTCAGATTCGTGTTTTGATAGTTCCATTGAGTCCGAAAAGCCAAGTATTATTGATTTGTATATGTGGTTTGTGTGCACATCGTTCCGATTGAATGCCGAGGGTCCTTTTGATGCTTTTGTGTTGGCTGATGTTTCTAATGTTACAATCTTTTCTTAAGCGAAACCTGCTTCGCTTTAGTGCTGGTTGCTTAAGTGGAACCTAGTTCAGAAAAGTGAGACTAGCCTTTTGGGCGGGGTTCTCTTAAGAAATGGTCACTTAAGGGGAACCTAGTTCGCAAAAACGAGACCCACAACATTTACAGGGTTCACTTAAGTGACACTTGAGAAGGTTTTTGCTAGCCATTTTTGGGGTTTAAGCTCTATTTTGCATTTTTGATATTAGGGAACCCTTGGAGGAAATTTTTGAAAGGCTTTCTTGTGCCAAATTATTTGGGTATGCTTTATTGATCATGAACCATCAATTTCCTTTGGTTATTTATTAAATCTAACATCAAATTTTAGGATTTTGATTGGTAAATGGCAAGGTTTTTCAAGAACTCAAGTTCATATCTAAAACGAAGATTGTGAAATGATTTTAAGTCATTTTTTAAATGATTTTCCCCAATGAGTTCCTAAAGTCTTGAGTAGTATTTTCAAGTACTAAATTTTGAATTCAAGCCTTATTTTTGGAATTGGGTTTTGGTGTTGATTGACCCATTTTTGAAAGAATTGATGTGGATATTGTTGTTTTCGGGAATTTATTGTGAATACTTGCTTGTATATAGATTGTGTGACTTTCAAAGTGATTTGGAAGGGGAAGACTCTACTCTTGGAGTGATTAACTGTGTGATTTAATAGATATCATCTCCTAAACCTTGTATTTTAGTAGAATTTGTGTACTTCTTTTATTACTTGTGTGTTGGGAGTAATGGGGATGAGGTGAAGGATTTAATTCTCCACTTCATACATCTAAATGAATAAAGTAGGGTTAAAATGAAAGCGGTTATGTGATGAACATGACGATATGGATTGCCTTATTGTGACCTTTGTTGTTTGATTGATAAAATGCATGAAAGCATCAATGTGGACTTGAATTGTATGATTTGTTGTCTCTTCCATGTGTTGTGATCTTGCCTGTGTGCATTGATTGTTGAATACCGTGTTGCGACTTAATATGATTTATGATCCCGAGTCTTTTCCAATAAGTTCTATTATGTCGAGGCTTGTGCCAGTGAATGTTGTTATGCCCAGGTAATTTTCGGAAAGTGCTTATAAAGACGATGGGAAATGGTTCTAGCGAGAGATTGATTATTGTGACTTTATGTGTTTGATGCTTATGCGTGACTTGGTTACTAATTGTGATTGATGTACTTGTTTCGTATGACTGAATTACTTGACATTAAGATTGATTTGTCTAATTCATTTAATAATGGCATTGTGACCATTGCACTGTGGATATTGGGCCTTAAGAGAAGTCTATTGTAGAACTTTTAGGTTGGGCTGATTTCTGTGCAGGTTGTAGTTCGAGGAGGTTCGTTTGGAGTGTAGGGGTATTCGATTTCTAGCTAGATGCTTTGTTTCTTAGGTTGCTTGTTGGGTACCGTGTTGTTGGTACTCACTCATTCCTTCTACATTTGTGTAGTTATAGAGCTGGTTTAGCGTGGTTATCCTTCTTCTCACTTTCTAAAGCTCGTTGGAGGACTTGAGAGGTAGTTGTTTGTCATCTCGGTGGGCCCTCTTTTCTTTTTTCACAAATGCTTCATTCTATTTGAGAAACAAAGATTGAGAGTTTTATTTATTTCTTGAATTCCACACATTATGGAATGTAGTGGCTTGTACGCGTGACAACCAAATTTTAGGGGTTTTAATAGAAAGAATAAGTTTTTTTCTGGTTTATCTTGTTCTTGCTATATATTTTCGCATTTCTTTCCTTTTTTGTTGGGTTGAGGTTGACTTGTTTTGGTGGGAATAGTTAAGTGTAATCACATCCATTTTTGAGTCGTGACACCTTTAGAGTTCATGAGGTGGCTGCTAGTGATCTTGGCAGACATTGCATACTCTTGATTATGTCTTTCTACTATTCTAGTATTGTAGACATTAAAACTTGTATTTCTCTTTAATCCATTGTATTACTTAGTGGCTTGTACACGTGACACCGAATTTTGGGGATAGTTTTGCTATGTTATGAGATCTGTATTCTTATATTTTTTTTAGTTCTTAATTTCTTTCTTACTTTCGCATTTACCCTTTTCAAGGGTTATTTACACTTATCTGTCTTAGTGGAATAAGGCAGGTGTCATCACACTTGGTTTTTTGGGTCGTGACATATATGGATTGTAAGGACCAATATGGTTATTTTGGAACTTTTGTTATTTATCTATATTTCTAAAGTGATTAGAAAAATGACTTAGCAAAACTTTGTAATAAACAACAAACTTTAAAGTATATTTTCAAAACCAAAAAATATAATTTGCAACAAAATAGAAAGAATATCAAAAAGAAGAAAATTGAGTCCTCTGAATGCACAATGTGTCCTTAAGAAAACTATTCTCCTCAAGTACCTCAGTGTATTGGTACCTAAAATCATGGTGCAAAGGAATAACTCAAAGGAAGTAAAGTAAACAAGCACCATTTGTTTGTTTAGAATAAGAAGTTCAAAAAAATTGTTGTTGAAAAATGAAAGAAAACCCCTCTATTTATAGGCAACAAAGGGTAGAGTGAACATATGTTTACTGTGCCTGATCAAAAAGGTCACAACCCTTTGGAAAATTCACAATTTTTTGAAAAAGTCACAACCCTTTAGAATAGTCACAAATCTTAAGAAAAAGCACAACTCTTCAAAAGAGTCACAGCTCTTCAATTTCTATTCATGCCTTTTAAAATCCAACAATCCCCCGCATGATTGTGGAATGACTTAAACAAAAAATAAACTGACAAGTATGTACTTTACAAGAAAGGATTAATTACATATAAATAACAAGTTCCCCTTTTAACTTTCCATAGTGAACATATGTCAAATATACTCAATCGATAGGTAGATTTGGTATCTTCGAATCGTTGAGCTTTGGTGAATACCAAGGCAACCACCTACAACACAGTTAATCCTTTACCATATATGGTTCTCACTGTTGTGTTCATTTAAACCATGAACACTTTCTCGTTTCATGAGTATATAAATAATGTGCTTTCAAAATCATCTGTTTTGAATCGGCATACATTTCACACTCACATAGGTGATTTCTAACCGTGTTATTGCGTAGATACATTTTTTTATCAAATTTGCCAAACATAGAAACCATTAAAAAACTTTAAGTTTTATCAACTCGTTAAAATGTCTTAATGGTTTATCCTTGTTTCTAAACATTGTCTTCATCGAAAGAATGGATTGAGTTTATTGACAATGTTGAACCGTCAGTCACAAATTTGTTTGATCTTATTGAACCAAGCATTTGGGGTCTCCGATCTACTAGGGAGAGTTACGATCATGATGATTTTATTGATGATCTCTCAACTCCATCTCTTGCTAGGACTTTTGTATGTTGATCCGACAGATTATCATTTGACTTCACATAGTCAAATGATAAATTAGTAAAAGACTTGTTCAAAAAAAACTTGAATAAAAATCAATTGCATACCTTATTTTACCTTCACTTTTATCGTGTGTAATTTGGTAATTGACCAACCTTGTTTGATATGAAAATTTATTAATGTAAGGAAATCCAATTTGAATAAAAATCAATTGCAAACCTAATTTAACCTTCACTTTTATTATGTGTAATTTTGTAATTCACTTACTTGGAAACTTATTAATGTAAAGAAATCTAGTTTGACTAAAATCAATATATATAATTGCATACCTTATTTTACCTCCACTGTTATTATGAGTAATTTTGTAATTGAGTTTCCTTGTTTCGATATGGAAATTGGATATAAAGAAACACAATTTGAATAAAAATCATTTGCATACCAAATTTGACTTTCATTTTTCTAGTATAAATAGGAGTCTGGTATTGGGCTATTGGCATATCCTTGTTCTATCATCCTCTAATATTTTTGGGCAATCTTTTGTGTTTTGGGATTTTGGTTTTAGAATTATTTTGGATCTTACGAAACCAATACTTGAATTCATACTTAAAGTAAGTTGTTTCTTTTCTTGATGTTTTCAATTTCTTTAATGTTATATCTCTCATATCGCTTAATGTTGTTCATTTTGTTTGTCTGCAACTTGTTTCATATGTTTAAATGGCTTTTTTGGGACTCGTGTCAATCTAATGTCAGAAACAAAGTCAAGAATTTTAGTTTGTAAGATTTGATTTACAATTATTTCTCTTTTTATAGATTCTAAATAAATTATTTGTACATATATATCTTAATAAATATAATGCTTTGAGTTTTTTGCCAACATGTAACTATATTGGATTTGCCCCTGAGTGAGGCCTTAGAGAAATGCCTCTAAGGCATGCTGAGAACTGAAGGTGGCTAATTTTGTAAGCCACACTGAGGAACAATGTAATGAGTTTAACTTTACATTTCTATCACTCATAATTTTTCCTTTTTAACACATTTTCATATTTAATAATAGTTTAATTTTAATCGTAATGAGATACTTATATCTACATAAGTACTTTTAACCAATTAATTTCACAGATTTATTTTCAATTCTTCAAACTGCAACAACCCCTTTTCTTCATTCCTTATAGAAAATTGTTCCTTTGTTTCAATTTGTTAGCATGTCTTAGAGGCATTTCTCAAAGGCCTCATTCAGGGCAAATCCAATGTAGTTATAGGTTGGGAACAATTTCAAAGTGTTATTTATTTTTAAAATATATATATATAGTAATAATTTATTTAGAATCCATAAAAACAAAAAGAATTGTAGATCAAAGTTTATAAACTAAAATTCTTGAGTTTGTTTTTTATCTCAGCCTGATATGAGTCCCAAAAGAGCAATTTAAACATATGAAACAAGTTGTAGGCAAACAAAAGGAAGAATATTAAGCGACATGAGAGAAATAAAATGAAAGAACTTCAAAACATCAAGAAAAGAACAACTTACCTTACGTATGATTCAAGTATTGCCTTCGTAAGATCCAAAATCTTTCTAAAACCAAAATTCCAAAAGATAAAAGATTGCCCAAAAAATATTAGAGGAGGATGAAACAAGTGTATGCCAATAGCCCAATACCAAACTCCTATTATACTAGAAAAAGGTGAAAGTGAAATTAGGTATGCAATTGATTTTTATTCAAATTGTATTTCTTTACATCAATCTTTCATATCAAAACTAGGTTTTGGGGAAGGCAAGGCACTAACAAGAATGCCCGACAGGATAACAGCGGAATAATACCCAAGTCTAAACTTTCCCTTTCAATTTGAACCAAGAGAAGGCAAAAAAAATCAAGCAATACGAAGAATAGACAGCAAGTATATCAACCAAACTAAAATAACAAGATAAAAATAAACCAATCACACAAGACATAAAGATTTACGTGGAAAACTCTTAGATCTGAAGAGTAAAACACCACAGGACCAAAAGCTCCACTGTAAACACCAAGAGTTACAAACTTTTTCTCCAAAATTGGCCACAAAACAAGTGCCAAACAACAAGCAACATTAAACAAGATTGCACCAAAACTAGAGAATTAAAGCACAGATTTCACCCAAAAATAAGCTATTGTTCATGCCTCAAAATCAGAAGCTATAGACCTCCAAATTTGATCTCCACCGTTGCATTGCAAGAACTCCCAGTTCAAATTTCAGAACGATCCAACGGTTAACGAAGCAGCAAACTCTGTTTGAAGGGGACTGCCTAAGCAAAAAATTTCCTGAAGCAAAAACGAGATTTTTCTCTCTTTCTCTCAATTTCTAAAACGGATCTCTCTTGATTTTTCTCTCTTGTGTTTCTGAAAATAAGATCTAAATAAGCAACATAATATTGGGCTTATGGGCTAAAGTGGGATGGTCCTAATAAGACGTGTTGTTTATCAACATATGAAGGGAAAAAGGATCCTAAACCCAACACTAGGCAAGTCAATGTTATTTTTTTTATAATTATATTATAACAACTAGTTATGCATCAATACATTAGAATTACAAAGCTTTCTGCTAGTAATATTGTTTAAAGGGGAAGGTGGTTAATATATATATATATATATATATATATATGTTATTTCCATGTGATGATGATGATGTCCTTCTGCGCCACACAAAAGAGGTTCCTTTCTTGTTCGCTTTTAATTCCATTAATACAAACAAGGAGGAATTGTCCAAGAAATATAGGAGTTAGTTTCCTTTAACTTAAACCCTTCTTTCGCCAAAGCATTTGCAAGGTCCCCTTTAACTTAGACCCTTCTTTCGCCAAAGTATTTGCCACCTTGTTCTCCTCATTGAATTTATGGTGTATCAGGGGTTCCCCAACTTGTGTAGCAGATACCTGCAGTTAGTCAAAATATTTGAAAGAGAAGGGTTACCGTTAGTAAGAAAATGTATAATACCTCTGCAGTCCATATCAACTTCTAGGGGAGTAGGGTTATGATCAAATGCGGTCGATGAACCTTTTTTAGGGCATATAGTTCTGTCTCAATGTGGTTTCCATGGTACATATTGCCCATGAATCCTATTACCCAGTCTCTATATTATTCCTAATTACCCCCACCTATTTATATTCACTGGTGTTCTCAAATGAAGAGTCGTTGGGGGTTTCCACTAACATAGTTAATACTAGGTTGTTAGTGGCATGGCTTGGGTTTGGTTAGGGCTATGTATTCCATTGTGTGAGAGTATGGAATTTTAGGATTAATTTTTGTTATGGTAGTTTTTGTTTCTTTTAATTCAAATTCTCTATAGATATAAGGGAAAAACATCCTCCCATGGGATGGTTTTCCAACTCTTTGTACTTATTTGTTAAAAGAGAGGCCTAGGTGGAGTTTCGTCTATTAAAATCTCTCCAAGCTAGTTTAAAATTCCTTTGAATTTGGTCAACTGTTGGTGATTCTGATTGGGAGTTTTATGTATTGCATAGAATGTGTTGGAATGTTATTAAGACTAGCCTTTGCTAAAGTTGTTCTTTCGGCAGTTAGGTTTAGAGATTTATTCTTCCATCCGGCTAGCTTTTGTTGGAGATTATCTATTATAAATTGGAAGTCGTTAATGCTTGGGTTCTTGGGATGAGCTAATAGAGGCGTTCTTGGAACGATTCTTTCCACTCACGAAAATGGTTAAACTTCATCTCCTAATCCAAAATTTCAAAAGTTTTTGAGGTGAACCCTTGCTTGAAATATGGTTGAGGTTCAAAATATTACTCTTGCAATGTCCAACTCATGGTTTTCCGCACAATTTGCTGCTACAATACTTTTATTGGAGCCATGATTCAGTAACAAATCATATGGGATCACAAAAGGAATGAAAACATAGCAAAAATGATTACCTAAATTGATATGTTGTCAAAACACGTCATGAGAAGTGGAACTAAGTCGGTAAATGCGGTTGAAACAAACAGTGAGCAGTGCCCGGATGATGCCAAATTTGAGGCATTAGTTCAATACTTGGGAAATCAAGTGGGGAGTTGTCACAACAATTATTAATGTCAAGGTTGGGACAATGATATATATAGTTGTTGGAAAGATTGGATGAGTGTAAATTTGAGAGAGAGGGAGGTGGACAAACATAGATACGTGCCTCCCATGATAGTCAATGCCCAAATAATCTAGCTGGTTTAGAAGGAACCAAGATGGAAGACATGTTTGTGAGGATAGATAACAATGTTTAAGGAGCCAATAAGATGTTGAAGGATTTCAAAAATGGCTTCTCTACTTTAACCCAAATAGTGACTTCACATTCAGTTTCAATCAAGCAGCTGGAGACCCAACTAGATCAGATTTCCACTCATATAAATTCAAGGCAAAAGAGAACTTTGCCTAGTGATACCATCCCAAACCCCAAGAATGATTGTTGAAGTTTGAGGATTATGTCAAGCCACAACATTAAATAAGGCATTTCTTGGGAGGTAATCCAAATATTTACTGTTGTTTTTATGTGCTGTCGAATAATGTTTATTGTGAGTGCAGGTTGAGAGGAGGTTGAAAGATAGATAAGGGAGATTAGGCGAGGCCATAACCAAAAGGGCGATGCGCCGAAAGAACTAGGACCCAACCATATACCAACAAAGCAGCAAAATCAAAATCAATATCAGAATAATTGAACATAAACTTTACAAAACAAGACCCAAAATCAAACAAAAATGAAAGCTTAAGAGGTCCATTAGAATCCAGCGCAACAAAGTTCAACCAAAACTCTTGGAAATAGATGATGAGAAAGAAAAAAAGAACAATAAAAGCAAAAAAGAAAAGTGAAATAGAAAAAGGAAGCTCACTTGAAAGGATAGAGATTACAGGGAAGAAAGAACTTTGAGGTGGTTTGGAGTTTGGCATACGCGTCATTTTGCTGGAAAATACAAGCATATACATGTCTTTAACAAATAGGCCTACAAAATTTAAAAGTAATCAATAGCCAATGAAATGGCTACACTCTTATAGTACCATTCAGATAATTTTGTGTACAATACTTAAATGCAGTGTTAGTCCTAGTTATTGTTTGCTTATAAATAACGGTAATAATGATGGAACAACAGAGGTTTTTTGTGTTTTTTTTTTAAATATTTATAAAATTTAGTTTAAGAAATAAATATTATTATTCTTTACTTGAAATGGTTAGAAACTCTCTTTTTTTAATTTTGAGTTGTTACGAATATCTCCTCTTATTTAAAGTAGAAAGGAAAGCTATATTTTCAAGATATCAAATATTTCATGAATATTATTGTCCTTTTTCCATCTTTTCTTTGTTAATATGGTTGTTATCTTTGTAAAATTATTAGACCTTTTTGCTATTTTTAATAATATGAAAAAAATTATATTAGTCGTTAGTGATTGATTCTTCAATATTCTTCTTCGTGGAAAATGAAGACTTATGTGGAGTGTATGATTGAAATTTCATGCCAATTAAGAGCGATTTCGGAAATAATTTTATCAATTTTATTTCACTTTCATATTGGTCTTGTTTATATTATTGAGGTTTAATTATATATTTGTACATACAATAAATTCAAGTTAATATTTATTTTCTGGAATCATACTTATATAAACTAAATTGCATGTTTTTATTTAATTTTTTATAAATATTTATCATATTTATTGAGTGATGGGGTCAATTACTATTAATAAATGTGATCATAAAACTAAAAAGCTATAGCAAAAAAATATTTATTGTTTAAAATTTGTTCAATATTTTGTAATATACAGAGGTCTTAAATTGAACAAACACGTATGTTCATGAAAAAGCATGATTGTTACGTGAATTTATTTTATCATGAAAGAACATGACTCATAAGAAAAGTCATTTGCTCAGGATAGAACAAGACTCAAATGAAGAATCATCTTTTAAATTTATAAATATAAAGACTCTCTAGAGGTAGCCTAAGAAAAACATGCATATATAAACAAAGGGCTTTGTTGTATCCTGAAGGGATTTGTTTGTATTTTTTGAATATATACGGGAAATATCTTTTCAAAGAAAGTAATTTTACACACTTCAAAGCCATCTTTTTATTTTATTATATTTCCTAATATTATTTCAAATAACAATTTTAAAGAGATATTTGATTTGGAGAAGATATTGGATTTTGTCAAAAATTAGATCATTGAAGTTATGTTGGAAAAAAGACTTGATTCTCTTTGTTGTTGAGGACAGAAAATTTTATGATGTAGGAGATCCAAAGCTGGAGGTTACAAAATGAATGTTAAAGGTAACTGTTTTGACTTAATGTGCAAACGTTGTCATATGCTTAGAGTGATGGATCAAGAAGGAAATGATGAAAATCAGATTCTATTTTTATTAAATTTGTCTATTAATTAATTATAAATTTTATCCATTAAGATTTTTGAGAAATTATTTTCATAAATGTTTGGATAAATAGTTCACTTGTGATGATCTTAAAATGCATTTTAATTAAGTTTAAGAAGAACATGTTTGACATGCTTATTATTAATTTGTTATTTGGGACAAAGAAAACTATTATGGCATAATTGTGTTGCATAAAGATCATGTGAATTTTATTTTCAAGTTATGAGATGATATATATGAATTCCTTTATTTTGATGGATAATATCTATACTTGAAGATATTAGAATAATTTGACATTAAGAAAAATGAGAATTTTCATTAGATCATTTTGTGTTCATTAAAGGTCAAAAACTTTGTCTTCATATTAAATTCTCATGTGTTATAGTATTGGAATGTAATAAACTCGACAACTTATGCACTACAATCGTTAATTAGATTTCCACACTAGTTACAAAAAGGACATTTGAAACATTTAAAGCGTGGGGGTGATTGGATAATGATTAATAGTCAATAATTTTTGAAGAAGTTTAAAATATAAATTATTTCTTCAACACACTACAAGATATATCTTTGATATATTTGACATGGTAGTTAGTGCTTGACAATTTTGGCGATGATCAGTTATTTAAACTGGTAATGTGATAATTACGCTATAATCCTTCGTAAAAATATTGTGTGATTTTGTGAAGTAGTGTCTGTTGACACCAAATTTTAGTCTGATATTTTTAAAGTTAATACTTTTAGTATTTCATTCATTAAATAGTTTAAAATGCATGTTTTGCAATTTTAATGTAACTTATTGATTATTATCCTTATTTCTTAAAATATTAGGATTTTTATCAGTTAATTTTAATTACATTTTTTTTTTTCATAGACAATTGAATACGTTCAAATATTTGTTCAGTTTTTATTAAATCATTATTTCTGTTAGATTGCATTTTTTACATGTCATTGGTTTGGTTAGTTACAACTTTTTAATATTCGATTTATTCGTTACGTTTGTTAATATTCATTTTGATATTTTGCACAGTTAGAAATTCATTCACATATTAATAAGATTTCATACACAAATATTTAATTTATTTAAGATAATGGTATTATACTATTGGTGGTTTTCAATTTTCTATTTAAACAATTTCTTGATCAATTAGGGATGGTGAAATGTTTTTAGATTAGAGTTAGGAATTTTTAGATTTTTATTCACAAAAGGAATTCACTATTCATTAATTTCATGGCTGCGAACTCTGGCCAAAACACTTTCTAGCGTCTCCCCCGTCTTCTCTAGCGAAGCTCACCGCCGGAGCAAGCTCTTAACTATGAGCTCGCGAACCAACAACAACAACACCCCGTTTACGGCAAAAAGCCAACAACAACAGACCCACTGTCCCCCGTTCTCATTTTCTAGCGCAATTAAACCACCAACGAGGTCATGGTTTGTAGCCCTACCCAATAGGAATCTACTTAAATGAGCATAACTTTTTACTCCGAGCTTGGATTTTAGCAAACTCGGTGGCATTGGAAAGAGAACTCAAGTCTTGTTAATTTGATAGGTAATGGGCTACCTAATTCATTTTGTGCTAAAAGATATGACCGTTTGAAGTTGACCCAAAACTTGAAGGCTGACATGTTCCCTCCACAGTCCAATTCACAGATCGTGTGAAGCACCACGGGCCGTATAGACGACCGTGGTTCCTCAGAGCAATTAGGGTGGTTCTGGGGTGACTTCTACGGGCCACTTTGCTGCCCGTGTGGGGTTCCACGGACCATTTAGTGGTCTGTGGTTCCTCACAATTGCCTTGGGTGGCTCCTGGTCACTTTGATAGACAACCTGACGGCTCATGTGGAGTTCGATGGCCCATAAAGGGGTATGTGGTCCTCCACATTCTGCCAAGTATGAACCACGATGGGGTGACTGGTCGTGGTCATGTACACGGCTCGTGGACCCCTCCATGGTTCACCTCTTTTTTCCTCATGTACAGTCCTAGTTAGATTTCTGAGGTGTGACAATATCTTCCCCTTGGGATCATTCGTCCTTGAATGAAGACTAAATAAACCGAGTTTAGATAAAAAGAGCTTAAATCCCTACCAACTGAATACTAGAAACTGATATCTCACTAAACTGAGTTCCATGAACATTCCAAAAGGCTTGAATGCAATGATAACTGAGGGAACAAGATACTGAGACTAAATTACTCAAGAGTAAACTGAGAGGCTGGAGAGGAACTATTACCTCAAACTGGAACTGAATCGGAAGGAAAGAGGTGAAGGTACTTAGACATCATAACTACTTTTGCTTCCTAAGTAGCTCTATTAACGGACTGACTCCTCCACAAAACATTCACAAAAGCGACTTCCTTATTTCTCAAACTACGAACCTGACGAACAAGAATCTCAACTGGAATCTCCTCATAGATAAAGCTATCCTTCACCGCCACACTCTCTAAAGGTACTATCGATGTCGGATCACCCACACACTTCTTTAATAAGGAAATGTGAAAGACTAGATGAATCATTGTTAGTTCTACTGGCAACTCTAACTCATAAGCCACCTTACTGACCCTTTTCAGAATTCTATAAGGACCTACATACCTGGGACTAAGCTTCCCTTTCTTGCCAAATCTCATCACCCCCATCATGGGTGACACCTTCATGAGAACCCTATAATCGATTTCGAACTCTAAGTCCCTCATCTTCAGATCTGCATAGGACTTTTGACGATTATAAGTTGTCTTGAGTCTTTCCCTGATGAGTTGCACTTTCTCCATGGCCTCATGAATCGAATCTGGCCCAATATAGGCTACTTCACCTACTTCAAACCAACCAACCAAAGATTTGTATCTACACACATACAGTGCCTCATAAGGAGCCATCTAAATAATAGAATGGAAGTTGTTATTGTAGATGAACTTTATGATAGGTAGGTGATCATCCCAACTACCCTGTAAATCGACCACGCAAGCTCTCAACATTTCCTCTAAGGTTTGAATGGTATGCTCTGCCTAACCATCCTTCTGCAAATAAAATGTTGTCCTAAGATTTACCTGACTACCAAGACCTTTCTGAAATAATTTCTAGAAATAAGATGCAAACTAAGGACCTCTATCTGAGATGATAAACAAGGGAACCCCATGAAATCAAACTATCTTGCTAATGTAGGGTCTAACATAATCCTAAGCTAAATCTATAGTCTTAACAACCAAGAAGTGAGCTAACTTAGTGACTCTATCCACTATCACCCAAATGGAGTCATGTTGTCTACGAGTACGAGGTAAACCTGTAATGAAATCCATGTTTATCAGTTTCGACTTCCATGTAGAAATATTAATCTCTTGACTCATACCTTCTGGTTTCTGATGTTCTACCTTAATATGTTGACAGTTAGGACACTTGGCCAAAAAACATGTGATGTCTCTCTTCATGTCGTTCCACCAAAAGACATCTCGTAGATCACGGTACATCTTAGTGGCACCTGGATGAATGGAATATCTCGAATTATGGGCTTCTATAAGGATCTACTTCCTCAACTCACCCACATTTGGAACACATAAAATGAAGTACACCGTCTCCCCCTTGGAGAAAACCTCTACTCTCTACTAATGAATTGCACCTTTCAACTGAAGTAATATAGGATCATTATCCTATTTTTCCTTCACCTCCGCTACCAATGAAGATTCTGACCCATTATGAACTAACATACCACCATCTGACATGTCCATAAGGTAAACTCCTAAGCGAGCAAGCTGGTGAACATCTTTGGCTAATTCTTTCTACTTTTCCTCAACATGTGCTACACTACCCATTGATAGTTTACTGAGGGTGTCAACTACTACATTGGTCAAACCTGAATTGTAGAGCACATTCATGTCATAGTCTTTGAGGAATTCAAGCCACCTCCTCTGACGAAGATTCAATTCTTTGTGGGTGAATACATATTATGGCTCTTATGATCTATGAACACATCAACATGAACGTCATACAAGTAGTGTCTCCAAATCATTATGGCAAATACTACGGCTGCAATCTCGAGGTCATGAGTCGGGTAGTTCTTATCATGGACCTTAAGCTGCCTAGAAGCATAAACTATGACCTTACCTAACTGCTTCAATACACAACCTAGGCTGACCCTATATGCATCATAATAAATCACATAACCGTCTGACCCTTCTGGTAGAGTCAAGACAGGAGTGGTAGTTAACATGGTCTTTAGTTCTAAGAGGTTTTTCTCACACTCATCTAGCCACTGAAACTTGACCTTTTTCCGAGTTAAATTTGTCAATAAGGAAGCTATGAATGAAAATCCTTCAACTAACCTCTTGTAATAATCGGCCAAACCCAAAAAACTTATAATATCAGTCGGAGAGGTGGGTCTGGACCAATTTTTTGCTTCCTCATTTTTCTGAGAATCTACTCGAATCCCTTCGTTGGATACCACATGACCAAAGAAAGAGACTGACTCTACCCAGAATTCACATTTGTTAAACTTAGTGAATAGTTGGCGGTCTTTAAGGGTTTGGAAAACAACTCTCAGATCAGTCGCATGCTCTTCCTCACGATGAAGATTTAAGGGTTTGGAAAACAACATGTTTCTAATTTAAATTAGGATATCATCAATAAAGATGATGACGAACAAGTCCAAATACTATTTGAACACCATGTTCATTAGGTCCATAAAACCTGCAGGAGCATTTGTTAGTCTAGAAGACATAATTAAAAATTCATAGTGATTATATCAAGTCTCTAAGGTTACCTTTGAGATGTCACTATCTCTGACTCTTAGCTGATGATAGTCGGATCTAAGGTATATCTTAGAAAAGCAATTAGCACCCTAAAATTGGTCGAACAAATCATCAATCCTGGGGATAGGATACTTATTCTTGATTGTGACGATAGTCAATGCACATTTTAGGAGAATCATCTTTGCTTTTCATGACTAGAGCACCCCATGGAGAGATACTGGGTCTGATGAAGCCTTTATCTAGAAGGTCTTTCAACTGTTCATTCAATTCCTTCAGCTCGCTTGGAGCCATTATGTAAGGAGGAATTGAAATAGGTTGGGTATCTGGAAGGAGATCTATTCTAAAGTCGATTTCCCTTTTGGGAGGAACTTTGGGAAGATCTTCTTGAAACACTTATGGAAACTCATTTACTACTGGGACTGACTCAAGAGTCGGGGTTTCATAGTTTGAATCCTTATCCCAAACAAGATGATAGATATACCCTTTAGAAATCATTTTCCTGGCATTAAGGTAAGAGATAAATCGACCTACATGTACTGAACTACTACCCTTCCACTCTAATACTGGCTCGTTTGGAAAATGAAACCGAACGATCCTAGTTCTACAATCAACTGAGGCATAACAAGAATGTTACCAATCCATTTTTAGAATGATATCAAAATCTACCATTTCTAACTCTACAAGGTCTGCTGAGGTGACTTTTTGAGAGACTGTGAAAGGGAAATTCATGTATACCCGTCTAGCTATAATTGGGTCACCAACTGGAGTAGACACTGAGAAGGGTTCTGAGAGAGTTTCTTGACTAACACTGAAGTTTACAACTATATAAAGAGTTACAAAAGAAAGTATAGCCCCTCGATCTAACAATGCATAAACATCTAAATAGAAGACTTGTAATCCTCCCACTGCTAATACCAAGTGTAGGCCACTCCCTCGAACTGATAAGCGGCTAAATTTGCACACTCAACTTGAGTGACACCCATAATGTCTGTTACTTTCTGGATGTCATTGAGAAACTCTTGTGGATCCTTTTATGGCTTAGACCCATGAGACTTGGAGGGTTCAACCAAGTAAAGTCCTGCATTCTTATAGTAGATGTATGTCACGCCCCGAAGCTAACCCCCAGGACATAGACACGGGGCCTAGGATCACGAGTGACCCCAAGCTGACCCTGCTGGCATATCATAAGCATACTAAAGAAAATTGATGTAAAAAAATGTTGTGCAGAAGCTAAATCATCATGTAAACTGAAATGATGGGGAATACCCATAAAACTATCTGAATAAATGAAAACTGAGAGCTTAACAATAGCTGAAAAGTTAAACTCAAACGCTAAAGCTGAAACTAACTATGCCTGAAATAAGCCTCTAAACTGACTAGAAGTACTGGGACATTCCCTAGTTAAATCAAGCAAAAACTGAAAACTAAAGACTAAAATGGAAAGATAACATGTCAACTGTCCTCGAAGAATGAGGACTCACCAATGATGCTGCTAAACTGGAGATCGGGAACCGATCTATGCCTGATCTGACTGCTGAGGACCTGAACCTACATCACGAGAAGATGTAGCACAGAGTATATGTCAATACTTGAAAGGTACTAAGCATGCAGGATAGAGTGAAGCTGAATAATAACATAACTGAACAAGCAATAAGGCAATTATATAATATGAACATGATAAGGATACTGGAAATACTGAGCATGGCTAAACTGAATGCAATGACCAAGTTTATAACATGCTGAGACTGAATACTGAACTATACTGATAACATGGTCAATGCAATAGAATCTGACTGAACTGTAAGGGGGCTACTAATAACCGACATAAAACCACATTAGCTAAATATGGAGTCCGATGCATACACCCCACCGAGAGGACCCAATATACCCTACCAAAGGAATAGAGGCATGCTGGCGTGATCACTAAAATATAATGCCCAACAGAGAGGACTTAACCTATGAGGCATGTAGTTCTGGGACTTGAGGGTGACTAACCATAGTCCACTCGGTATTAAGCTTCTCGCAATTGATTAAGTAATTAACATTTTATGACTGAAATGTTGTTATACTCGATAGCTCAAAATATTGGCATGCAAACTGAGAATGCAACATTGATATACTGATAATGGACATTTGAAAACTGAGGCATGCATGTATATATCTGAAATATCTGACCTAGCATGTGTAATTCATGAACTAAAAGAACTACATAGTTAGGGTTCTGAATTTATGAAAGAATCTACACCAAAAGATACTAAATTTATGATAATCTAACTTGGATCATTCTAAAAGCTAAAACCCAATAATTTCTAACATACAAGAAACCCTAGGTCTAGATAATATTAAGGAAATCAAGATTCTGACTGAAATCTAGGGACCTAATGGGTGAAAGGAACCAAATAGTGAAATCCCACATACCTGGTGACGAATTCCAGGGAGAAATCTTTCGATTTCGGGGCTGAAACTGATGAAAACCTGTTGCATTCTTGGACTAGGGCTTGGTCGACTCTTTCTCCTTCTGCGTTCTAATTTTTCTAAGTTTTGATGAATGATTTGCTTAGGGTTGATTCTAATTTAGTTACTAGGCTAAAACTAACAAAAACTACGTAGTTTAGGGGTCCAACGTTAGGAAAAGACCAAAACACCCCTGACTTAAAAGTTGTCGGGGTCACCGATGGACGGGACCGACGGACCATGGATCGACCAACAATCCATACTGGTCAACCATCGATCAGCAACTGGGAGCTGAAACTAGGGGTCTGATCCACGGACACGGATCACTGTTCATGACTTGACCTACGGTCCGTAGGTCTGGCCGTAGGTCCACACTTTGATGAATTTATGGGGGTTTCTGGGGAAGGGTCACAGGTAGCGATCCACAGACCAACAGAACGGGTCGTGGGTTACCCTACGGTCCATAAGTGGCAACCGAGGGTTGTACCTGCAACTCTAAAATCTATATTTTGGTCAGTTCTAGCATACGGGGTGTTGCATTATCTCCCCCTTAGGAACATTCCTCCTTGAATGAAGACTAAACTAGTTGAAATGGAGGGAGAGAGCTACACCCTTACCACTAAACATTGGAAACTGATTTCTGACTGAACTAAGTTCCAAGAACATTCAAATGCGCTGAAAATACAAGTACAACCTGAAGGAACATGATGCTAAGACTGAAACTGCGCATGAATGACTGAAAAACTAAAGAGGAACTATTACCTTAAGCTGGAATAGAATCGAAAGGAAAGAGGTGAGGATACTTGTCCTTCATGGCTGCTTCTGCTTCCCAAGTAGGTCCCTCTACAGACTGACTCCTCCACGAAACCTTGACTGAAGCGACTTCTTTGTTTCTCAACCTTCGAACCTGACAATCAAGGATTTCAACTAGTACCTCCTCATAAGCGAGACTATCCTTCACCGAAACGCTTTCTAAAGGTACAATAGATGTTGGATCACCCACACACTTCTTCAACAATGAAATGTGAAAAAATGGATGCACTGCTGCTAGTTCTGTTGGCAACTCTAACTCATAAGCCACTTTACCAACCCTTTTCAAGATCTTGTAAGGGCCTACATATCTAGGACTAAGCTTCCCTTTCTTGCCAAATCTCATCACCCCCTTCATAGGTGACACTTTCAGGAAAACCCAATCATCAACTTGGAACTCTAATTCCTTTCTCCTTACATCTGCATAGGACTTCTGGTGACTCTAGGCTGTTTTGAGTCTATCTCTAATGAGTTGTACTTTCTCCATAGCATCATGAACTCAATCTGGCCCTATCAAGGCTGCTTCACCTACTTCAAACCAACCAACTGGAGATCTACATCTACGCCCATACAATGCCTTATAAGGGGCCAATGGAATGCTAGAATGGTAGCATTATTGTAGGTGAACTCTATAAGAGGAAGGTGATCATCCCAACTACCCTTGAAGTCGATCACACAAGCTCTCAATATGTCCTCTAAGGTCTGAATGGTACGATCTGCCTGACCATCCGTTTGCAGATGAAAGGTTGTGCTAATATTAACCTGAGTACCAAGACCTTTCTGAAATGACTTCCCGAAATGAGAGGTAAACTGAGGACCTCTATCCGAGATGATAGATAAAGGAACCCCGTGCAACCTGACTATCTCATTAATGTAAAGCTTGGCGTAGTCCTCCACTAAATATGTAGTCTTGACTGCCAAAAAGCATGCAGACTTAGTACCTCAACAATCACCCAAATGGAGTCATGTTGTCTGCGAGTACGAGATAAACCTGTGATGAAGTCCATGTTGATCACTTCCCACTTCCAAGTAGGAATGTTGATCTCTTGAGTCATACCTCCTGGTTTTTTATGTTCTACCTTGACTTGCTGACAATTGAGGCACTTAGCCACAAAATCTGCTATATCCCTTTTCATACCATTCCCCCAAAAGACTTCCCGTAGATCACGGTACATCTTAGTGGCGCCTGGGTGATTAGAATATCTAGAATTATGGGCTTCTGCAAGAATCTGTTGTCTCAACTCACCCACCTTAGGAACACATAATCGACCCTGATAGCGAAGCACACCATCTCCGTTGAAGCAATATCGGATCACTATCTTGCTTTTCCTTAACCTCCACTACCAATAAAGATTCTGACCCATTCTGAACTGTTACACCACCATTTGATATGCTCATAAGGCGAACTCCCAAGTGAGCAAGCATATGAACCTCCTTTGCTAGTTCATTTCTTTCTTCCTCAACATGTGCTACACTACCCATAGATAGCCTGCTAAGAGCATCTGCTACTACATTGTCCTTACCAGGATGGTAATGCACACTCATATCATAATCCTTGAGGAACTCAAGCCATCTCCTCTGGTGAAGATTCAACTCTTTCTGGGTGAACACATACTTAAGGCTCTTATGGTCTGTGAACACATCTACATGGACACCATACAAGTAATGTCTCCAAATCTTAAGGGAAAACACCACTGTTGCTAGCTCGAGGTCATGAGTTGGATAAACATACACCTTAAGCTATCTAGAAGCATAAGCTATAACCTTACCTTGCTGCATCAATACAAAACCTAGGCCGACTCTAAATGCATCACAATAGATAACATAACCTTCTGAACCTTTTGGTAGAGTCAAAATGGGAGTTGTAGTCAACCTAGTTTTCAGTTCTCTGAAGCTTTTCTCACAATCATCTGATCACTAAAACTTAAACTTTTTCTGACTCAACTTAGTCAATGGAGAGGCTATGGATGAAAATCATTCCACGAACCTTCTGTAATAACCAGCCAAACCCAAGAAACTTTTGATATCTGTAAGAGAGGTAGGTCTGGGCCATTGTTTCATTGCTTCTATTTTCTGAGAATCCACTCGGATCCCTTCGCTAGAAACAATATGACCAAAGAAAGCAAGGATTGCAACCAAAACTCACATTTGCTAACGTTAGTGAATAACTGGCGATCCTTGAGAGTTTGCAGGACAACCCTCAAATGGTTCGCATGTCCTTCATGATTCCTAGAATAAATGAGGATATCATCATTAAAGACGATAAGAACAAGTCCAAATACTGCTTGAATACTCTGTTCATCAAGTCCATGAAAGCTTCGGGAGCATTGGTTAGTTAAAATGACATAACTACAAATTCGTAATGACCATACCGAGTTCTAAAGGTTGTTTTCGGGATGTCACTATCTCTGACTCTGAGCTGATGATAACCGGATCTGAGGTCTATCTTTGAGAAATGACTAGCACCTTGAAATTGGTCAAACAAGTCATCAATCCTGGGGATATGGTAATTATTCTCGATTGTGACCTTTTTCAACTGCCTATAGTCAATGTACATCCTAAGCGAACCATTTTTCTTCTTCACGAACAACACTGGGCACCCCATGGGGAAATACTGGGTCTGATAAAGCCCTTATCTAGAAGGTCTTTCAACTGCTCTTTCAATTCCTTAAGCTCAACTGGAGCCATTCTGTAAAGAGGAATAGAAATAGGCTGGGTATTTGGAAAGAGATCAATTCCAAAGTCGATTTCCCTTTCGGGAGGAACTCCGGGAAGATATTCTGGAAACACTTCTGGGAACTCATTGACTATTAGAACTAACTCAAGAGTTGGGGTTTCGGAGCTTAAATCCTTAACCCGAACTAGATGATAGAGATATCCCTTAGAAATCATCTTTCTGGCCTGAAGGTATGAAATGAATCGACCCATAGGCGCTAAGCTACTACCCTTCCATTCTAAGATTTGTTCGTCTGGAAACTAAAAGAGAACGATCCTAGTTCTATAATTGACTGAGGCATAACATGAATGTAACCAATCCATGCCTAGAATGATATCAAAGTCTACCATTTTTAACTCTACAAGATCTGCTGAGGTGAATTTCTAGGAGACTGTGATAGGGAAATTTATGTATACCCGTCTAGCTATAACTGGGTCACCGACTGGAGTAGAAACTGACAAGGGTTCTGAGAGGATTTCTGAACTAACATCGAATTTGAATGCTATATAAGGAGTTACAAAAGAAAGAGTAGCCTCTGGATCTAACCATGCATAAACATATCTAAGTCAAAGACTCTTAACATACCAGTGACTACATCCGGAGAATCTTCCTGATCCTGGCGAGCCTTAAGAGCATACAACCTGTTTTGGCATTGCCCGCCACCTGTACCAGATGAGTTACCCTGTTAAGTCGAGCGACCTACCGGTGTTGCTGAAGTTGTGGACTGAGCTCTACTATTATTTCCCCCTTGACCCTGTTTAGAAGGAAAATATTTCAACCTGTGACCAGACTGACCACACCCAAAGCATCCTTCCTTTCCTGCAAGGCACTCGCCCTGATGGTTCTTACCACACTTAGTATAAGTTGGGTAGGTCCTGGTGCCTGAAACACTACCTTGAGACTTAGAGCCTATTGCCCTACCTTTCTGATCATTTCAAAACTTGGAGGACGGAACACTAGCTGATAAAGGTGCTGGAGCTGAAGAATTCTGCTGAAACTGCGAGAGATTTCCACCACCCGATTTTTGTTGAGAATAATCATAGTTGTCTGTCCTAGCCTTGTTATTCTCCTTAGCCTGTCCACTAAGCTTATCACCCTTAACCTATTGGGCATGAGTCATGAGCCTAGAGATGTTCATATTTTCCAGCAACATAGCATTCCTACACTCTGTTTTCACTAGATCGGATACCCCATACATGAACTTGTTCATTTGATCCCTGAAATCGGCCACCATGTGAGGAGCATACCTAGAGAGTTGGGTGAACTTGAGTCCATACTCTTGGACCGTCATAAAATCTTGCCTCAAATTCATAAGCTCATGAGCTTTTGCCTCCCTCAACTCTCTTGGGAAGAACCTGTCCAGAAAGGTCTCACTAAAGCATTCCCAAGTGATAGGAACTGCATATGTACCTTTGTTCTCTTTCCACTGAGTATACCATATATGAGCTACATCCTTAAGCTGGTAAGATGCCAACTCTACCCTATCATTACTTGTCACCTGCATCACTCCAAAGATCATCTTGACCTTATCTATGAAGTTTTGGGGATCCTCACCAATCTGCGATCCTAAGAACTCAAGCGGATTCATCCTAACAAAATCCCGAACTCTAGCTGTAGCTCACCCAACATTAGCATTTGCTAGAACTGGAACTTGCTGATTATTCTGGTTGGTCACACTCTGAGCCAACAACTAGATAGCGTTCTGAAATTCAGCATTCGAAACTTCCTGATATGGGAACGGATGAGTTGTGTTTGCATTTCTAGCATTCGCATTCCTTCTATAAGCTCTACGATGAGGCATGATCAAAAAGCGCATAACGTCAAGTTAGAACAAGGAATTAGATCATACCTTACGCATGATAAGAGTAACAAAGAGAGTGAAGCTTTTCCTAAAACACTTTGCAGCCTTCCTCTCATTAGATATGGTGCACTTCACACCCATGAAAAGGACTCTACTTAGTGTGGCTTTTCAGACATCCTAGGACACTTAAACCTATGCTCTGTGATTGAATAATTCTATCAAAGACACTTCATCCAATTCTAAGTGTCAACTATCGTTAGTCAGTATATAACCCAACTAAATGAGTTGGGGTCGAATCCCACAGGGAGCGATACGTGTTTAAGATTCAATAGTAAAGTGTGAACATATTCAAATCAGTCATAGGAATAGACATTATTTAATTAGAAAATAATTCAAATTAGGGGGTGACACGAATGTCAAATAAGGTGGTTTTGGTTTGAAATTATCAACTACAACAGCAGCAAACAACACGAAATAACAATAATGAGATGGGTTCTTGGGATGTGATTTGATTATAGGCTAATGTAGACAAATGGGTAATTGCAACTATTGAAAATAGCTAAATATTAGTGATTAAGCTAGACTATTGAGGAGGTAAACTTTCTGTCAAACAATTTACCCTAAATCAAGTAGATTTCTCTCGAACATCAACAAGCATGCAAAATAAGAACAACATATGCCTTAGTACATTCACTCTCTCGAGCTGAATGTGTGGAAAAGGGTTTAGGATTCACTCTCTCGAGTTGAACCCATGACAACCCAATACCCACAGACCCTCAATCAATAATCTTAGTTTTAAAACCTCTCTCTCGAGCAAGCCAAAAACACAAGGGTAGAACTGCATTTGCAACTACAATTCTTAAATTAAACCACAATTAATGATTGAAATCACTTCTAAACAGCATTAAAACTAACAATTAGCAATACCCATAAACTAAACCAACCCATCATCACGTAATCACACCCCAAGAATTGGAGTTTTAGCTAGACATCATAAAAAGATAAAAATCATTACCAAATTGAGTTTCCATCAACTGGTAGGATTGATTTCATTTTTACAAAGCTCCAAATTGAAGAATATCAAAGACCCACTTCCAATTTCTCAAAAGTGAAAAACTTTAATTCTTCAAAGCTAAGGAAAACTTGTCTCACAGTTCAAAAACTAAGAAAAAATTATATTCCAAAGTAAAAATTATAAAATTCCTCTTTAAACTAAATGTTCAAAAACGTATTTATAGTCGCCAAAAATATGTTGCGAAGAGCCATTCGACGCAGTAAGTTGGGCTCGCCGATCTGCTCGGCGATTCGCCCATTGGTCAATTCCATCTCCTTTCTTCCTTGGCCTATCCTCCAGGTCTGTAACTTTGGGCGATCCAACACTGCATCGCGGAACCACTCGGCTATCCGCCAACTGCTCATTTCTCTCTCCAACTTGGTTCTTTCCTTCAGGGCTTGGCACATTGTAACTTTAGGCGGTCAAATGGCCACTCGGCGACTACCCAAATGGACTTGGAGATCACCAGGCTATCTTTTCTTCCTTCTTTCAGTCGCTTTGTTCCTTTTTGTAACTTAGTGTCCTTGCTTTGCTCCTTAATCCATAATTCTGAAAATCAAGGATTTTACATAAGTTATTGGCACAAAATGAGCATTTGAGGACACTAAACCTATACAAATAAAGCCCTAAATGAATCAAAATCTCAGACTCATCAACACCCCCAAGTTAAACTTTTGTTTGTCCTCAAGTAAAACTCAAGTTCAACGGTTCAAAAAGGATGTCTCAAATAGTGCTACACAAGACTCAATCATGAATGCACAGAACAAGACTTAACTCACTCATGCCAGGATCAATTGTGCACTCAAAGATTTAAGTTGTGACTCACAATTATCAAAGATTCTCAAGTTCACAATACTTGCTTCAAATGCAAGTTCAAGCTCAACAAAGGTACTTAAATGCCCTCACTCAAAAAATGATTCCATATTCACACACAATTGTTCAACAAATTATAGATCCAGAATCACAATCAACTCTCACACTCAAAAAGATGAACACATGCAGGACTTCACCCATAGGTTTGCCCTTATTTTCCAACCAATATTTGTTTCAGCTCACTCAAGATCAAAAAGGTTTTTTTAAGGCTTGTAACACGGCTGAGTGTAAAGGTATGGTCATTTAGGTTCAGTGGCTGCTATCCTCATGAAATGTGGTATGAACTATTTTCTTTCTTTTCTTCAGCATTGTCATTCATGCTCAAAATCCACCCCATTATTCACTTCTCATGGAATATCGGACACCCCATTTCTTTTGCACTTTCATAATTTTATTCCACAACTTTTCATTCTTTTTTTTCTTTTTCTCCTTTTTTTTGTATGGAGGGGTTCCATCTTTATCAAAACCATGGGTCAAGGGGGGCTTGTTTACACTTCTTTATTTATCTTCTCTTTTCACCACACCCCCAACTTAGGATTTTGGCCTACGTTGGCTATTCAAACAAACCACAATTCATGAGGATTATGGGTGAATGGATAAAGAAAGGTCACAATTGCATCAAGTTTCTTCCAAGAAAAAGGGTAAGGCTCAAAGGGTGTTCAAGCAAAGTTCACACACTCACAAGGTTGGACACAAAAAAGATACAATGTCAAATTGTTTCACTCTTTAAAATTGTTGCCTAAGATCATTTCAAGAGCTTGCATCACTTAGTCAACCAGACCAACGGGGCAAATTCTAGGTGTCATCACACATGGTTCACGGTAAGATCATCACACAAGGCATTGGCACCATTATCAAACAAGACTACACATTTTTGCTAGTGTGCAATGTTCATCACAAGAGACTCAATTCGATAATTGGCTAGTCACAATGAGATGCAAAAAGTTCACATATTGCCTATGTAACTTCATTTGGCCTCATCATAGCCGCACATTCATTTTTGTTCGATTAAGAGCACTATTCAAGTCATCGGCATTGATCATGACCGACTCTTAAATTTGCACAAGAACAACCACATTCAAACACAATCAAGAGGTGGCAAAAATTTTCAGAAGGGTCCAAAAACCATTTGCAATTAAAACAAGGAGCCATAAGCTCAAACATCCACAACACAATGCTAAAACACAATTTACAGCACAAAACCCAATATATAAACCAAAGTAATAATCACAAGAGGTAGGTAGGGATATACTTCACCCCACCACAAACAAAAAGCAATTTGTCCTCAAATGCAATCAAAATACTAAAAGTCAATAAAAGGGATAGAGAGGGAGGTAAAGAGAAGTCCTGTCTACACAGTCGCTCTATCTGTCGAGGCATCAGTACCCGGTGCAACACTCTGATCTTGGGCATCAGTGCTCGGGGTAGCAGTAACACTAGATCCGACCATGGTGGTGTCCGCCAAAGAAATCTGTACGGCTGAATCTATCAATGCCTCTTCAACCTTTGCCAGGCCTTCATAAAAAGTCTCTTCATCAACACCAAGCTGCTCCTCATCAGTTTCAGCCTCAGACTCGGCATCAGCTACCTCCTCAACTCGAACCTCATCTCTAGTAGTAGCCGGAGGCATCTCTATATCAGTTGGCATGTCAAGGATATCCACAGTCTTGAATATCATCGACATGTCAGTGGACTTCAGCTAGTCCACATCCTTCCTCAGCTCGGCAATAGCGGCCTTTAGAATCGTCACCTTCTCAGTGGCCCCTTGGCCTTGCTCACATACCAATATCTGTGCCATAAAGGCATCAATAGTCATACTAAGGGGTATCAAAGCATCAACAAGTGCCCTCTCAATCATGCCAGGAATGGTGGCCTCAAATTTGGAGGCACGTCTATCAGCAGAATGGGGTAGCTGCCCCATCCGTAGTAATGCAACTTGGATGAGTGGAGGTTGGGCAGCAACAGCAACAGCACCAGATCTAGGAGGCAAAGAAGTAGTGGAGGAACTGGGAGTAACAGAAGGGACAACGCTAGATGTGCTAGAAGGCCTAGTGGCCAGAGTAGGCAATACTGCCTCTGCATGTAGTGTTTGAATATCAACAATCAGGGAAGAATCCATCGGGGTTGCCTTCTTCTTCTCAGCCTCATCTTTCAGGTACTCCGCCTCAATCTTCCGGATGTCGGTAGAAGATGTAGGAATCACTTCCATATCCTTCTTCTCATCTCGAGGTACCCAAGCCTATTTACACAACTCAGTGATCAACACTGGAAAAGGGAGGGAGGTTTGGCGCTGTTTGGCCCTCATGGCCATCTCCTGCTCAATGATTATACCCAAATTTATGCGCTCTCATGCAATGATCGAGCCAAGACAAGCCACCTTTGTGTGGCATAGGATGGACTCATTCTGGGATGGCATGATAGTGTTGTTGATAAAGCCAAACCAGCACCTTGCTGCTACATTGAGGTCTTTCTTCTCTATCGGAGCCCCTGCCTCCAACCACCTAGGAGTACCATCACATAGGAGAGGAGCTAGTGAGATTTTCATGTTCTCCAAGGACTTAGTCTTGATCCTGTACTGGTGACGTCTGCAATGTTGTCGGTGCACTCCAATACAACATTTATGTTAGTACTGTCACACAGCACTTTCTTGCCCCTGACAACCACATAATCAACTGGCTTGAATTTGGAAGCCTGCTTCTTCCTTTGTGGAACTAGGGCTTTATAGGCGGTGTAGAATTCCCGAACCCAATTTGGAATATAGGAACCCTGGGGTTTTGTGAAATTCTTGAACTTACGGGCCTTTATGGTGCACCAAATTTTGGGGTATTTGTCTATCACCTCATCAATAGAGATCCTATGTTCTTCAATAATGGTCCTTAATCCCTCAGTCTTTAGTCTGTTCATAGACCGGGGAGGAGGACCCTGTACCGATGGTGCTAGGACCACAGTATGTGCTGGAGCAGGAGGAGAAGCAGTGGCCTGGGGAGTCCTGATCCTAGACGGATCATTCAGCCTCTTGAAACTTTGCTCAGCCCTCTAGGCTGACAATACCTCATCATCCTCGGGCTCAGAAGTGGTAGCTCGAGGATCCTGTGCTCACCCTCATTCTCAGAAGTGGTGAGGTGAGTGGCATATATCCTGTTACTATCGGAGCTGAGCTTCAGTGACGCAGGAGCACGTGTCTTGCCCTTACCTTTGCCCTTCCCACCTATGGTGGGATGTTTGGTCGTTTTTGCCCTGGATGCAGTTGCATCATCGTTAATGGTGATTTCTTTATCCCTTTTGTGGGGCGGTATGTCTCTTCCTGCCACTTTTGGTCTAGCCATATCTGCAAACACATCGTAGAAAGTTAGGCACAGTTCAACCAAAGTTGTAGAAAAATAGTTGCAGACAGACTCGTCGAATCGATCGGTGAGTCGTCGAATCACTTTGGCGAGCCACATCAGGCTCGCTGAAAGGATTGGCTTCAAAAATTTCCAAAAAAATGACATGTCGGTGATGGGAGGGGTCTTACGGAGAATCACCGACAGCATTTGGTGAGCAAAGACAAGCCTGCCGAAAGTTACCGTGTATTTAAGGGGTTAGGGGCGCAGAAAGGGTGATCAAAGAAGACCTTCGGCGAGTCACCGAGTGCACTCGGTGAACTCAGGCTTCTCGCCAAAAGTTATAGAACCCAAACACAAAATTTGCAAGAAATTAAAGGTGATAAAGAGGGATTTGGTGAACCGTTAAGTGGTTCAGCGAGCTCGACCCTGCTCGCCAAACTGCCCAATGTGCCTACTTTTAACCCCGACTTCCAAAATCAACCTCGTAGCCCACAAAAACAAAATCAAAGCATGCACTTATTCAATTAGACACAGACCCATAAGACCCATTCCCCCGGGGTGCTCAGATTATCCCTGGTTTGGCCAAAATTGGCCATTTGATGACTTAAGCCCTTAAGAATGACGTTAAATGCTCTATCATTAGGCAAAGTACGTCATTTAGCATAATTAAGGGTTATTCAGACTTCACCTGACTATACCAAACAACAATTACGCACAACCCAACAAGTTATGATCAATTTTAAGGCATGAAACTCAAGAAATCAACAATTAATCATTTTAGGCAAGATATTCAAATTAAATTAGACAAATAAACACACAATCATGGATTCAGAGAGGCCTAGCACACATCACTAAGATTAAAACAATTGCAATTGAGTAAAACCACTAAATACGAGTTAGAGGTTCGGAAAACTAACATTTTATGCCGAATATACGATTTGAAAAGCTAAGCGGCAAAGAATCCCACTCCGAACACACAATTGACGACTAGGAAGCGGTAAAAAATGAAAATATAGAAAAATATAGTGCAGGTGTGATCTTGGGAAGTTAAAAAGTGAGGGAATGTGAAAGAGTTTGAAATTTTAAACCTTTGGCCTTTAAAAACCATCCAATTCTCACCCTTTCGGCGACATTAATTCTCCTCGCCGACCCACTCGGCGACACGCCGACTGGGCACTTACCTCACCGAGTTTTACAGGACCTCCAGTTCACCTGGGGGTCCAAACGGCAGACAAAGTCGTGATCGCCGACCTGTTCGATGAGTCGCCGACTAGGCTTTTTGCTCACCAACCTGCACTTTTCAAACACATTATACACTTTAACCTGGAAAAATCAACACACGATTATTTCAAAAACCAAACGAAAGTAGTAAAACTTTGGTTGCCTCCCAAGAAGCGCTTTAGTTAACGTCGTGGCACGACGTAAGTCCCACTCAGACTTCACTCCTGGGGTGGAGATGAGATAACACATGACCCATTTGGGTCTCCAGTAGCTGAATATATATGGAATGGGAAGCAGTCATCTGATTCAGCAGTGAGACATTTTCTTTTATCTCGTTCAACACTCTGTCGTGTTCTTCAACCTTGTGGAGAATGAGTGATAGAATCTCTTCTACCTGTCCACCCTCGTAATCCTTGGACTTTCAACGCTCATGAGGGGGAATGTACCTATCTTTCTTTTGGTACGGTACTTCCAATTCCATAATCGTTTTGGCCAAGAGATCCAGTTGAGTCAGCAGTGTGGCCAAAATATGGTCCTTCTCAGTCTCCTTGTTGGTCTTGGCCATATGATCAAGGAGTTGGGCTACTTTTGCATAGGGTAGTCGTGTCAGACCACCCGAAGAAATTTGTTTAGCCACTCCTCTGTTCTCAGGACCAAGACCTCTATAGAAGCATTCCAGTAGCATCTTATCTGGAATTCCATGAGTTGGGCACTATTGCAATAGTTCCTTAAATCTTGGCCACAACTCATGGATAGTCTCACCCTCCAATTGATTGAAAGTTAGGATGTTATCCCTAAGAATCATCAATCTCAAAGTAGGGTGGTCCATTGGGTCACCGTTGGTACAGGACATGCTCTTTTCTTCTGTTCTAAACAAGCAACATGAAAACCAAAACCAAAAGTAAGTAGATTCAACTATAACTAAAAAGAACAAAATTCAACTTTACCAAAGAATCTTAACCAACACCACTCCCCGACAGCGACGCCATTTTGATTGAATAACGTTATCAAAGACACTTCATCCAATTCTAAGTGTCAACAATCGTTAGTTAGTATATAACCCAACTAAATGAGTTGGGGTCGAACCCCACAGGGAGCGATATGTGTTTAAGATTCAATAGTAAAGTGTGAACACATTCAAATCAGTCATAGGAATAGACATTATTGAATAAGAACATAATTCAAATCAGGGGGTGACACGAATGTCAAATAAGGGGGTTTTGGTTTGAAATTATCAACTACAACAACAGCAAACAACACGAAATAACAATAATGAGACGGGTTCTTGGGATGTGATTCGATTATAGGCTAATGTAGACAAATGGGTAATTGCAAATATTAGAAAACAAAAAGATATTAGTGATTAAGCTGGACTATAGAGGAGGTAAACTTTCTCTTGAACAATTTACCTTGAATCAAGTCGATTTCTCTCGAACATCAACAAGCATACAAAATAAGAATAGCCTACACCTTAGTCCATTCACTCTCTCGAGCTGAATGTGTGGAAAAGGGTTTAGGATTCACTCTCTAGAGCTGAACCATGACAACCCAATACCCACACACCATCAATCAATAATCTTAGTTTTAAAACCTCTCTCTCGAGCAAGCCAAAAACACAAGGGTAGAACTGCATTTGCAACTACAATTCTTAAATTAAACAACAATTAATGATTGAAATCACTTCTAAACAGCATTTAAACTAACAATTAGCGATACCCATAAACTAAATCAACCCATAATCACACCCCAAGAATTTGGGTTTTAGCTAGACATCATAAAAAGATAAAAATTGTTACCAAATTGAGTTTCAATCAACTAGGTAAGATTGATTTCGTCTTTACAAAGGTCCAAATTGAAGAATCTCAAAGACCCACTTCCAATTTCTCAAAAGTGAAAAACTTCAACTCTTCAAAGCTAAGGAAAACTTGTCTCACAGTTCAAAAACTCATAAAAATGATATTCCAGAGTAAAAATTATAAAATTCCTCTTTAAACTAAATGTTCAAAAACGTATTTATAGTCACCAAAAATATGTTGCGAAGAGCCATTCGGCGCAGTAAGTCGGGCTCGCCGATCTGCCCTTTGTTCTATTCCATCGCTTTTCTACCTTGGCCTTCAGCATCCTCCAGGTCTGTAACTTTGGGCGATCCAAAACTGCATTGTGGAACCACTCAGGTATCCTCCGACTGTTCGTTTCTCTCGCCAACTTGGTTCTTTCCTTCAGAGCTTGGCACACTGGACTTTAAGCGGTCAAATGGCCACTCGACGACTCACCAAATGGACTCGGCGATCACCAGGCTATCTTTTCTTCCTTCTTTCAGCTTGCTTTGTTCCTTTTTGCAACTTAGTGTCCTTGTTTTGCTTCTTAATCAATAATCCTGAAAATCAAGGATTTTGCATAAGTTATTGGCACAAAATGAGCATTTGAGGATACTAAACCTATACAAATAAAGCCCTAAATGACTCCAAATCTCGCACTCATCACTCTGATACCAAGTTTGTCACGTCCCAAAGCTATCCCCAGAACGCGGAAACGAGACCTAGGATCACGAGTGACCCCAAGCTAACTCTGATAGCATATCATAAGCATACTAAAGCAAACTGAAGTAAAGAAATGTTGTGCGGAAGCTAAATTATCATGTAAACTGAAATGATGGGGGATACCCATAAAACTATCTAAATAAATGAAAACTGAGAGTTTAACAACAGCTGAAAAGTTAAACTCAAATGCTAAAGTTGAAACTAACTATGTCTAAAATAAGCCTCTAAACTGACTAGAAGTACTGGAACATGCCCAAGTTAAATCTAGAAAAAATTGAAAACTAAAGACTAAAATGGAAAGATAACATGCCAACTATCCTCGAAAAATGAGAACTCACCACTGATGTTGCTAAACTAAAGATCGGGAACCGATCTATGCGTGATCCGACTGTTGAGGACCTGAACCTACATCATGAGAAGATGTAGCGCAGAGTATGCGTCAGTACTTGAAAGGTACTAGGCATGAAGGATAGAGTGAAGATAAGTGATAATATAACTGAACAAACAATAAAGCAATGATATAATTTGAACGTGATAAGGAAACTGGAAATACTGAACATGGCTAAATAGAATACAATGACCAAGTTTTTAACATGCTGAGACTGAATACTGAACTATACTAATAACATGGTCAATGCAATAGAATCTGACTGAACTATAAAGGAGTTACTAATAACCGACATAAAACCACATGAGCTAAATATGGAGTCTGATGTATACGCCCAATTGAGAGGACCCAATATACCCTGCCAGAGGTATAGAGCCATGCCGGCATGATCACTAAAATGTAATGCCCAACAAAGGGGACTTAACCTATGAGGCACGTAGTTCTAGGACTTAAGGGTGACTGATCCTAGTCCACTCAGTATTAAGATTCTCCCAATTGATTAAGTAATTAATATTTTATGGTTGACATGTTGTAATGCTGGATAGCTCAAAATACTGGCATGCAAACTGAGAATGCAACATTTATATACTGATAATGGGCATTCGAAAACTGAGGCATGCATGTATATATCTGAAATATCTAACCTAACATGTGTAATTCATGAACTAAAAGAACTACATAGCTAGGGTTCTTAATTTATGAAAGAATCTACATCAAAAGATACTAAATTCATGATAATCTGACTTAGATCATTCTAACAGCTAAAACCCAACAATTTCTAACATTCAAGAAACCCTAGGTCTAGATAATATTAACGGAATCAAGATTTTGAGTGAAATATAGGGACCTAATGGGTGAAAGGAACCCACTAATGAAATCCCACATACCTGGTGACGAATTTCATGGAGAAGTCTTTCAATTTCAGGGATGAAACTAATGAAAACGTGTTGCGTTCTTGGACTAGGGCTTGGTCGACACTTTCTCCTTCTGCGTTCTAATTTTCCTAAGTTTTGATGAATGATTTGCTTAGGGTAGATTCTAATTTAGTTACTAGGCTAAAACTAACCAAAACTACATAGTTTAGGGGTTAAACGACGTAGTTTAGGGGTCCAACGCATAAGGAAAAGACCTAAAGATGCCGAACTTAAAAGTTGTCAGGGTCACCAACGGACGGGACCGACGGACCGTAGATCGACCGACTGTGCGTGCTGGTCAACCATCGATCAGCGACTGGGAGATGAAACTGGGGTCTCATCCACGGTTTGTGACCTGATATACCATGAGTTTATACATTTCACTTGAGAGTTGTGTGTGTCTAGGGCCATATGTATTAGAAATAATGGGTTTTGTATCATGTTTGCAGGAAATAGGCTTGGACGTGGTAAAGTGAGATGATAGCTAAAAATTTACAGAAGTGGCACCCACGAAGGGACCTACGGACCGTAGGTCCTATGACGGCTCGTCGATGGTGGGTGTAGATAGGAGCTTCAGGGAAGTCTGACCAAGTGTGGAACAACGAAGCAACCTACGAGCCGTCCTGCACATCTATAGAATATGAACTAGGAGTCAAAGTTCCAATACCTGATTAAAATCCTAAGTGTAAAGCCACAGAAGAGGACTCATAGATTGTAGGTCAACCTACGGTCCGTCACGCACGTCCGTCAGTGATGAACTGGGAGCTGAAGGTTCCAGGCCTTGCAGAAAAATTCTAAGTGTTGACCAACGGAGGGGACCTACGGACCGTAGGTCGACCCACGGACCATAGGTCGAGTCGTCGATCAAAGTCGCATCCAGAAAGTTTATTTCCTTATTTTGTTTCCTTTTTGTTTAGGACATGTTTTTCTATAAATAGGGTATGTAAACCTCGTTTTTTGGGGGTTAGACACTATTGCTTACTTTTAGCTCTTGGTATTTTCTAGGGAATTAACTTGCAAACTTTAGAAATTTGATTTTCGGGTTTTGGTTTATAAGATTTTGCTTTGAAATTCAATTGGAGATTACGGGTTTCTTCTACTCTAAATGTAAGTTCATGAATTCTCTTTATCAAAATATGAATTATGTTCTTTCAAGCATGAGTAACTAAATCCACAACTAGGGTTGTGGGAACCATGAGAAATTAACAATGTATGAATAATAACTAAGTAATTCTTGAATAGTGTTTATGCATATATTGATAATTCTTTCGCTTAGAAGTCTTTTTAACGAGTGCACGCATTAGAAATCGCCTTGTTGCTACTTGTCAGACCAAGGAGGTAATTAATAAGAAAAGAATTATCAACAGAGATTTAGTGTGATACTATCTAATAGTCTAATGTCAATTGGTACGAGGGTGAAAACTAATCCATACATTGATGTGATGTCTAATCTAAGGTAAAGGTAAGGGTTAGTAAATTATACACACGTAGCCAGACCAAGGTGCGGGGTAAAATTTTCTATTTGGAGGACCAATCACTTAGGAATATCTATCTTACCAACTTTGCATGTAAAACACTAGGAAAGGATTAATATTATTAGGATTACCACGTTAAGAGCTTATGGGGAACACATACACCCTAGCTTCTCTCTCATTGATAACAACAAAGTTGAATCTTGCTCTCTTGTTATTTAAACAACAATTTGTTATTTGTTACACAATCCCCCCCCCCCCCTTTTACTAACTTTTCTCGGAAATAACTTGAATAAACGAATATAATAGTGAGTTAAGTTTAAGTCTAAACCATATTCCTTGTGGGATCGACCCCAACCTACAAGTTGGGTTCTTTACTTGATAACGATCGCTTATACTTCTTTAGGGAAGTATAATTTGAGCGTATCAAATTTTGGTGCCGTTGCCGGGGAATAAGAACTTTGGATTAAGTTTAACTACATTATTGAACTTTAGTCAATTATTTCCTAATTTTACGTTTTCTTTTGTTTTTGTTTTCTTCAAGTTTCTGCTCTAGTGTATGCCAAGTACACTGAGTCGAGGCGAACCACTGACCCCATACGATCCAGAGTTGAGCAAAACTTTGAGAAAGTAATTTCACGTATCAGGTTACTTCATCCAATTCTAAGTGTCAATGATTGTCAGTCAGTAACATAACCCAACTAAATGAGTTGGGGTCGAATCCCACAAGGAATGGTACGTGTTTAAGAATCAATAGCAACGTACAAAGTCAATCATAGGAATAGACATTTATGAATAAAAGCATAGTTCAAATTAGGGGTGACACATGTGTCAAATAAGGGGGTTTTGGTTTTAACTAACAGCTACAACAACAGCAAATAACACGAATTGACAAGTAATGAGACGGGTTCTTGGCATGTGATTGGATTATAGTCAAAGGTAGACAAATGGGTAATCGCAATTGTTAGTAAATAGCTGTAAATTAGTGAATAAGCTAGACTTTAGTAGGGATAAACTTTCTCTCGAACAATTTACCCCGAATCGAGTTGGTTTCTCTCGAACACCAACTAGCATGCAATTAAGAACAGCATATGCTTTAGTCCATTCACTCTCTCGAGCTGAATGTGTGGAAAAGGATTTAGGATTCACTCTCTCGAGTTGAACCCATCACAAACCAATACCCACAGGCCATCAATTCAGTAATTTTGGTTTACAAACCTCTCTTTCGAGCAAGCCAAAAACACGAAGGTAGAGTTTGCATTTGCAACTACAGCCCTTTAAATTGAACCACAATTACTGAATGAAATCACTTCTAAACAGCATTTAAACTAACAATTAGCAATACCCACAAGTTAAATCAACCCATAATCACATAATCACACCCCAAGAATTAGGGTTTTAGCTAGACATCATAAAAAGATAGAAATCGTTACCAAATTATGTTTCCATCGACTAGGTAAGATTAATTTCGTCTTTACAAATGTCCAAGTTGAAGAATCTCAAAGAACCACTCTTGCATAGATGCTTAGATGATAGGCTTCATTTCTAGTATGGGGAAGAGTTGGAGAACCTTAGTAGGCTACCAACTCTTGAACCACCATAGGATGGAGGTAAGGTCTATGCCCCCCTCCCTGTATTTTGCCTTGTTTATCTATGATAAGGCATGGGGGTGTTGCTCAGCCCCTGACCCCCACAAGGGTCGTTAAAAAAAATTGTCTCAAAACTTAGAGTTCTAAAAAGTAAAACTAAGATTATGATAAAAGATTCATTAGATGGATACTAAACATAATGTTTCAAAATGTATTTATAGTCGCCAAAAATATGCTGCGAAGGACCATTCGGTGCAATAAGTCAGGATCACCGATCAACTCGACGATCCACCCTTTGGTCAGTTCCATCACCTTTTTGCTTTGTCCTTCAGCATCCTCAAGTTCAGTAACTTTGGGCGATTCAATCAGTGCATCGCGAAACCATTCGGTGACACATTAACTGCTCCTTTCTCTCGCTGACTTGATTCTCTCCTTTAGGGCTTGGCACATTGGAACTTTAGGCGAGGTAATAGCCACTCGGTGACTCGCCAAAGGGACTCGGTGATCACCAGGCCTTCATTTCTTCGCTCTTTCAGCTTGCTTCGTTCCTTTTTGCAAGTTAGTGTCCATGCTTTGCTCCTCGATCCAAATACCTAGAAATCAAGGGTTTTACATCAGTTATTTGCACAAAACAGGCATTTGAGGACACAAAATCTTTCCAAATAAAGCCCTAAATAAGTCCAAATTATGGACTCATCAACACCCCCAACTTAAACTTTTCCTTGTCCTTAAGTAAAACTCAAGTTCAGCAGTTCAAAAAGAATGTCTAAAAAATTACTACACAAGACTCAATCATGAATGCATACAAAAAGACTCAACTTACTCATGCAAAGATCAATTGTGTACTCCAGGATTCAAGTTGTGACTCACAATTATCAAAGATTCTCAAGTTCACAATACTTGCTTCAAATGCAAGTTCAAGCTCAACAAAGGTACTCAAATGCCCTCACCTAAAGAATGATTCCATATTCACACACAATGGTTCAACAATATATAGCTATGGAATCACAATCAACACTCACACTCACAAAGATGAACACATGCATGACTCCACCCATAGGTTTGCCCTTATTTTCCAATCAACACTTGTTTCAGCTCACTCAAGATCAAAAAGGTCTTTTCAAGGCTTGTAATATGGCTGAGTGTAAAGGTATGATCATTCAGGCTCAGTAGCTGCTATCCTCATAAAATATGGTATGAACAACACTTTCTTCCCTTTTCTTCTTCATTCTCATTCATGCTCAAAAGTCATCCCATTATTCACTTTCCATGAAATACCGGACACCCCCATTTTCTTTTGTACTTTATTTCACACTTCTTCATTCTTTTTCTTTCTTTTTTTTTTTTTTTTATTTGTTTGGAGGGGTTCCATCTTTTTCAAAAACATGGGTCAAAAGGGGGACCTCTTTACACTTCTTGATTTACCTTCTCTTTTAACCACACCCCCAACTTAGGCTTTTGGCCTAAGTTGGCTATTCAAACAAACCACAAATCATGAGAATTATGGGTAATGGATAAAGAATGGTCACCATTTACATCAGGTTTCTTCCAAGAAAAGGATAAGGCTCAAAGGGTGTTCAAGCAAGGTTCACACACTCACAAGGTTGGCCACAAAAGAGGTATAATGTTAAATTGTTTCACACTCTTCAAAGTTGCCTAAGATCATTTCAACAGATTGCATCACTTAGTCAACCGAACCAACGGGGCCAATTCTAGGTGTCATCACACATGGTTCATGGTAAGCTCATTACACAAGGCATTGGCACCAAATATCAAACAACACTCCACACTTTCGCTAGTGCGCAATGATCATCACAATAGACTCAATTTGATAACCGGCTAGTCACAACGAGATGCAAAAAGTTCACATATTGCCGATACAACTTCATTTGGCCTTATCGTAGCCGCACATTCACTTTTGTTCGATTATGAGCATTATTCAAGTCATCAGTATTGATCAAGACCGATACTTAAAATTGCAAGAGAACAACCACATTCAAACACAATCAATAGGTGGCACAAAATTTTTCGAAAGGGTCAAAAATCATTTGCAATTAAAACAAGGAGCCACAAGCTCAAACATCCACAAAAGCAGTATCAAAGCACAATATATTGCTCAAAAACCTAAATATATACACATAACAATAGTCACAAAAGGTAGGCCTCACCCCACCACAAACAAAAGCTATTTGTCCTCAAATGCAAGAAATAAAATATCCAAAAAGTAAATAAAAGAAGACAGAGAGGGAGGTAAAGAGAAATCATATCTACGTAGTCGCTCCATCTGTCTAGGCATCAATGCCCGAAGTAGCATCACTCTGAACTTAGGTATCAGTGCTCGGAGTCACATCAACAGAAGTAGTGGGTCCACTAAGGTCATCCAAGGGCGTATCTGCCAAAGAAGTTTGCACAGCTGCATCAATCATGGCCTCCTCAGTGTCTGTAAGGCCCTCATATGAAACCTCCTTAGTAACCCCGAGAATCTCCTCATCTGTCTCTGCCTTAAACTCGGGATCAGTTGCCTCCTCAACTCGAACATCATCTCTGGTGGTAGCCGGAGGCATATCTTGCTCAACTGACACATCAGGGATCTCCACCATCCCAAAAATCATGGACATGTCGATGGACTTCAGCTGGTCCACATCTCTCCTCAGCGCAGCAATAGCGGCCTTTAGAGTCGTCACCTCCTCGGTGGCCCCTTGGCCACGCTCGCACACCGTTATTCTAGCTACAAAGGCATCAATGGTAGCACTCAAGAGTGTCACAGCATCAGTGAGGGATGTCTGAATCATGCCCAAAATGGAGGCCTCGAGTCTGGCGGCACGAAGATCAGCATAATGGGCTACCTGCCCCATCTAAAGTAATGCAGCTTGAGTAAGCGTGGGCTAAGAAATAACAGCAGCAGATCTGGGAGCCAATGTAGCAGCAAAGGAACCGGGGTATCAGAAGGAACAACACTAGGAGTACTTGAAGGCCCATGGGCCGGAGTAGGCAAAGGTGCATCTGCAGATAATGTGTCTGTATCCACAATCGGGGAAGAGTCCACCGGGGCTGCCTTATTCTTCTCCACCTCATCTTTTAAATACTCTGCCTCGATTCTTCGGATATCAGTAGAAGATGTGGGAATCACTTCCACATATTTCTTCTCATCTCTAGGAACCCAACCCGTCTGTACAGCTCGGTGATCAACACCGAAAAATGGAGGGAAGTTTGGCACTGCTTGGCCCTCATGACCATCTCTTATGCAATAATCATCCCCAGATTCAGCCTCGGCTCATCAATGATGCAACCAAGACAGGTTGTTTTGGCATGGCGAAGAATCGACTCATTCTGGGATGGTATAATGGTACTGCTGATGAAGCCAAACCAGAACCTAGCAGATATGATTAGATCCTTCTTCTTGATAGGTGCTCCAACCTCAAGCATTTGGGGGTATCATTTGATATGAGAGGGGTCAACCACTTCTTCATATTTTCTAATGTAGTTATCTGGATCATGTGTTGGCAATCGTCATTAATATCATCAGGACATTCCAAGACAGCATTAATAGCCTCACTATCACACTTGACCTTCTTTCCCCGGATAACTACATAGTCAACCGGCTTGAATGCAGCTGCCTGCTTCTTTCTTTGTGGTACCAAGGCTCCATAAGCAGCGTAGAACTCCCGAACCCAATTAGGAATGTAAGGGCCACGGGACTTGGTGAAGAATTGGAAATTGTGCGACTTTAGGCAACTCTTTATCTCTAGGTACCTGTCAATAACCCCATCAGTGGACAACCTCTTTTCTTCAATGATTGTCCTTAACCCCTCAGTTTTCAGTCTGTTCATAGACCGAGTGGGAAGACTATGTACCGGTGGTGCTAAGACCATAGCTTGTGCTGGAGCAAGAGGAGAAGTAGTGGTGGCCTGGGGAGTCCTGATCCTAGACAGATCATTCATCATTTTGGATCGCAGCTCTGCCCTCTATGTTGTTAGTGACTCATCTTCTTCAGGCTCAAATGTTGCAGCCTGATGCTCCTGGTTCTCACCCTCACTCTCAAAAGTGGTGAGGTGAGAAGCATAGATACCGTCACTATCAAAGCTGGCCTCCGTTGACGTAGGTGCTTTCCCTTTGCCCTTTTCTTTCCCACCAGTTATGGGTAGTTTGGTGGCCTTGGCCCTAGATGCAGCTGCATCCTCAATTATTTGTATCCCTTTGGCCCTAATGTGGGGAGGCATGTCCCTACCAGCAACCTTTGGTCTAGCCAAATCTGCAAAAACATCAAAAAGACTTAGAAACAATTCAAGCAAAAGCACAGAAAAGTAGTTGCAAATAGACTCGCCAAACGGGTCGGTGAGTCGCCGAATCACTTTGGCAGGCCAAATCAGGCTCGCCGAAAGGATTGACACAAAAATTCCTCAGACAACTGGCATGTCGACGATGGGAGGGTCTTTCAGCGAATCACCGACAACATTCGGCGAGCAAGGATTAGCCCGCCGAAAGTTACAGTGCATTTTAGGGGTTAGGGGCGTAGAGAAGGGCGATCAAGGAAAACATTCGGCGAACTCAGACTTCTCGCCAAAATTAACAGAACCAAACTTCAAATTTAGCATGAACTTAAAGGCGACAAGGGGAACTTCGGTGAATCACCGAGTGGTTCGACAAGCTCGACCCCTCTCGCCAAACAACCCAACATGCCTACTTTCAACCCTATCTTCAAAAATCAACCCCGCAGCCTCCAAAAATGAAATTAAAACATGCACCCATAAAATTAAACTAAGACCCAATACACCCATGCCCCCGGGATACTCAGACTTATCCCGGTTTGGCCAAATTTGGCCATTTGACGACTTTTGCCCTTAAGAATGACATCAACCGCTCCATCATTGGGAAAACTACGTCATTTGGCATAAATGCGGGTTACTTAGACTTGACCCGACTAGACTTAATAACATGCAAGCACAACCCCATAATTTTAATCAATTTTAAGGCACAAAATCTCAGGAATTCAACAACATAAGCATTACATGCATGATATTCAAATTAAAATAGACACACATATACAATTACGAACAGAGAGGTCCAGCACACATAATTAAGACAAAATCGATTGCAAATGAGTACAAATTACTAAACACAAATTTGGGGTTCGGAAAACCAACCTTTGATGTCGAATAAATACTTTGAAACGCTAGGCGGCAAAGAAATCCAACTCCAAACATGATTTTGATGACAAAAATATGATAAAAACACAAGAAATATGGGAAAATTTTGCACGGATGTGAGTTTAGGAAGTTTAAAAGTGAGGGAAAGTGAAAGAGTTTGAAAGTTTAAACCTTTGGCCTTTAAAAACTGTCCAGTTCTCACCCATTTGATGACATTAGGACTTCTCGCTGACCCACTCGGCGACACGCTGAGTGGGCACTTACCTCGCAGAGTATACAGGACCTCTAGTTATTGTGGGGGTACAAACGGTGGACAAAGTCGTGATCGTCGACCTGGTCGGCATTTCGCCAATATGCTCCTAGGCTCGTCGAGTTTTACAGACTCCAATTTAAAAATGTCTTGAGTCCAATGGCGGTCCAAGTCGGGCTCGCCAACCTTTTTGGTAAGTCACCGACTGGACTTTTAGCTTGTCAACCTGCAATTTTCAAACACCTTCCACTCTTTGACCTGCGCAATCAATACACCATTATTTCAAATTTAAAAAGAAAGAAAATAAAACTTGGGTTGCCTCCCAAGCAGCGCCTAGTTAACGTCGTGGCACGATGCAAGTCCATGCTCAAACCTCATTCTTGGGGTTGGCAATAGTATCAATAGGCAAATCCCCTTGTTGTCTCGGGTTTAAATAAGATGAGATATGACCCATTTGGGTCTCCAACTGTTTGATCGATACTAAATAGGAGGTAACCGTCTAGGTAAGGGTCGACACATCGTTCATTTCTTTCAAAATCTTGTCTGGCCTCTCAACTTTGTTGAGGATACGAGAAAGCATATCCTCCGACCGGCCTCTTTTGGAATCCTTTGGCTTTTGGCATTCATGGGGAGGAGCATATCTATCCTTCTCCCCATCCTTCTAATTGGGATTTTGATCCCTCCATTCTCGATTATGATCCTTCCAACCTTCATCCATGTTCTAACCTTGGTTACCACCCTGCCTCGGGTAGTTTGAATGATGACCACCACTTTGGTTGGCTAGGACGTTCACCTCTTTGTTGTACAAAGCCTCAAACTTAGCCTCATCAGGATTAACACACCCGACACCCACGGCATTGGCACTTCAAGCACCAGCTCCCACGACATTTTTGGACAAAATGTCAAGTTGTGTCATGATCTTGGCCATGTTCTGGTCCCTCTATTTGTCTTTCTCCATCTTCTCCTTGGTCAGTTTAAACGTAAGAGGAGAGACCTAATTTTCGCGGGTGTACCAAGCCCGATTTATCGTGGTCTTGCCATCCAAGAGATAAGCTGCTATCACATAAGGTTACTGCATCAAACCTCCAGGAGAAAGTTGGTCAGCAACACCCTTGTTTACCGAGTCAAGGCTCCGGTAAAAATACTACAACAACACATTGTCAGGCAAGCCATGAGTTGGGCATTGGATCACCAACTTCTTGAATCATAGCCAAGTTTCATGAATTGGTTCGCCCTCCAGACGCTTAAAGTCTGAATATTGTCCCGAAGAGTCATTATCTTCGAAGGAGGAAAAAATCACACTTGAAATGCGGTGACCATCTCTTCCCACGAAGTGATTGATTCACGTGGCAATTCAGTCAGCCATTTACATGCTTCTCCCATCAAAGATAACGGAAACAACCTCAACCGTACAGACTCTTGGGATATATTCTTGAAGGAGAACAACCCGCAAACATCCACAAAATTTCTAATATGCTCATAGGGATCGTCATGAGCCAAACCACCAAATAGCCCTTTCAATTGCAAGATTTGCAACATAGTACTTGTGATATGGAACACAGTGTTCCCTTCCACTGAAGGCAAATGAATGGCACAAATTCCACCCATAAGATGGGGGTCATTAGCATTAGGCTCGTTGACATTGTTGAGGTTTCCGATGTCATCTTGGTGGCCTACTTGGCTACCATTGCTGCCATTTACACTCATATTGTAACGACTTATTCCCGTCGTTATAGAAAAGCCAATGGGGAAAGAATTCAGGCCAGAAAACTTTTGAGTAGTAACTTTGGATTTCCTAGCCTAGTCCAGATTTAGATGAAATCAGAGTCAATGAGTTCTAGGAAAATCTAGTAACAAATGAGAGATCTAATTATGATTTTGATCACATGAATATATAGCTAAGACGTTAAGGAAATCGTACGACTTTACAAAATTGAATTTGGACGAGTAAAACTCCTAAAAATGATCTTAGCGTGAACGGGTGGTTTTTGAAAGTGAAGGGTTGAAGGTGTGTTGTGAAATGGGGGCTTGGAATTCAAATTCCAGCATTTTGTCTCTATGCATGCCGCTTTTATTTTGCACTTTTCAACTTTGAGAGCTAGGAGACGACCCCAGATGAGTTCTTGACGGTGTTTCACCATTCTTGAGGCTAAAGGTAAGGTTTTAACTCCCCGAATCCATGTTTCAATACATAGAACTTAGTTTCTTGGGTAATTATCGATGGGGGAGGGTTTTGATCTAGAAATTATGGTGGAAAAAACCCTAGTCTGGGTATGGGAATCATGGGTTTGGTCTAGGGTTATTGAGTTTGTTATAATTCGAATAATTAGACCTTTGAATGTTGATCCTTGTGTATAATTTTTTGTTTGTAGACCTAGAACAAGCGGGAACAATCCGAAAAGGAAAGATTCAAGTGCCTTGGGAGATTCAAGCTTGGATTCGAGGTAGGTGATGATTGTGATTTCATGTTGGTGTGATATATGTTTGTAATTGCTCATTATAATGCATATATGTATGCGAATGTTGCATTATTGATCACCCTAATCATAAATGAGGATAAGTGAATAATTGTATGTCATGAATCACCTCTTGTTGTATGATTATGAGAATATACATTGTGATTGTGATTGTGGTTTGTTGAATGGATCGGGTGTTGCATTCCAACACACTAACTTGGATCGGTTGCCATGTTTCGGCATAAACATGGGATCGGTTGCCACATTTCGACATAAATATGGGATCAATTGCCACGTTCCGGCATAAACATTGGATCGGGTACCACATTCCGGTATGCTAACAGTTTTGGGTTCCATGAGAGGGACCATTGATTTGACATAACTGTGTATCTTGATAAATGTGAAATTGTTCGTTCCTCATAAATGATATCGATATTGTATAATTCGGTGTATGCATGTTATTATATTGTTGTAATGACTTATGTATGTTGCACTTAGTGGGATAGTCGTGTGATCCTACCAGTGCACTATGGTTGTGTACTGATACTGCACTTGCTTGTTCTTTGTTGAGTACAGGGCATCTTCAGGCGGCTATTAATAGACCTCGGCTAGGTGACTATTGAGCGTGACCGGATTCAAGGGTGAACCCATTTTTTCAGGCTGCCATGGATCTCTCTTGTTTAAGTCCACTCTTTTCGGACTCAAACTATTTGTTTAAGGTGTTTGTTTAGTTTTGGGGTTGTACCCCTTGTTCTTAGACTTGTCGTTAGTAGAGTTTTGGTACAATGACTTTCAATTTCTAGGGGTTGTTCTTCCACATTAGTTTGGTTAATTGTTTGTTAAAACCTTGGAGTTTATGGGGACTCCATTTTTATAGTCATTTAAACCTGCTTCTGTATCTTTAAATGCCTTAGTTTTCATAAAATTTGTTCGTTGGGCTATAGTTTTGGTTCTCCCACCGGAGGATTAGTGTGGTGCCACTCACGACGGTCTGGGTCATGACACATACTTCCTATTTTAAAACACAAACAAGCAAACCAAAACTAAAATCAACTAAGTTCAACTATAACTAACAAGAACAAAATTCAACTTAACTAAAAATTCTCAACCAACAACACTCCCCGGCAGCAGCGCCATTTTGATTTCTCGTATCAAGACACTTCATCCAATTCTAAGTGTCAACAATTGTTAGTCAATAATATAACCCAACTAAATGAGTTGGGGTCGAATCCCACAGGGAGTGGTTCATGTTTAAGAATCAATAGCAAAGTACGAATATGCTCAAGTCAATCATAGTAATAGACATTTACGAATAAAAGCATAATTCAAATTAGGGATGACACAAGTGTCAAATAAGGGGGTTTTGGTTTTAACTATCAGCTACAACAACAACAAATAACATGAATTGACAAGTAATGAGACGGGTTCTTAGGATGTGATCGGATTATAGGCAAAGATAGACAAATGGGTAATCGCAATTGTTAGTAAATAGTTGTAAATCGGTGAATAAACTTGACTTTAGTGGAGATAAACTTTCTCTCAAACAATTTACCCCGAATCGAGTTGGTTTCTCTCGAACACCAACACGCAAGCAATTAAGAACAGCATATGCTTTAGTCCATTCACTCTCTCGAGCTGAATGTGTGAAAAAGGATTTAGGATTCACTCTCTCGAACTGAACCCATGACAACCCAATACTCACAGACCATCAATTCAGTAATCTTGGTTTTCAAACCTCTCTCTCGAGCAAGCCAAAAACACGAAGGTAGAGTTGCATTTGCAACTACAACCCTTTAAATTGAACCACAATTACTGAATGAAATTACTTCTAAACGGCATTAAACTAACAATTAACAATACCCACAAGCCAAATCAACCCATAATCACACCCCAAGAATTGGGGTTTTAGCTAGACATCATAAAAAGAAAGAAATCATTACCAAATTGTGTTTCCATCAACTGGGTAAGATTAATTTCATCTTTACAAAGGTCCAAGTTGAAGAATCTCAAAGACCCACTTCCAATTTCTCAATAATGGATAACTTCAATTCTTCAAAGATAAGGAAAATATTGTCTCAAAACTCAGAGTTTTAAAAATTGAAACTAAGATTATGATAAAAGATTCATTAGATAGATACTAAACATAATGTTTGAAAATGTATTTATAGTCACCAAAAATATGATGCGAAGGACCATTCGGTGCAGTAAGTAGGGGTCACCGATTAGCTCGGTGATCCACCTTTTGGTCAGTTCCATCGCCTTTTTTCTTTGGCCTTCAGCACCCTCAAGTTCTGTAACTTTGGGTGATTGAATCACTGCATCGCGGAATCGTTCGGTGACACGCCAACTGCTCATTTCTCTCACCAACTTGATTTTCTCCTTTAGGGCTTGGCACACTAGAACTTTAGGCAAGGTAATAGCCACTGGGCGACTCGCCAAAGGGACTCGGTGATTACCAGGCCTTCATTTTTTCGCTCTTTCAGCTCGCTTCGTTCCTTTTTGCAAGTTAGTTTCCATGCTTTGCTCCTCGATCCAAATAATTGGAAATCAAGGGTTTTACATCAGTTATTTGCATAAAACAAGCATTTGAGGACACAAAATATTTCCAAATAAATCCTTAATGAGCCAAATTGTGGACTCATCAGAAAGATGAATAACCAAAGGGTCCATAATAATCTAGTCATAGAGGAGCCTGAGGAACAAATGAATAATGAGAATGCTCAGGTTCAGGGTGATAATTTACTCGGAGATGCATTGAGGGTGTAGAACTCACCTGAACCAAGATTGTGTGATAATTGCATGGTCGACTTTAATACCGTTGAATATGAAGGATTTATTGTTCTCCCTCATCTACCTCCAGGGCATACATTCCTGGTGACTAGCAGTTTGATGCAAATGCTTACAGCAAGGAGTTTGTTCTCTGGCATAACTTTGGAAGATCTTTATGGGCACATGGCCAAGTTGAGGAGTGTTTGCAAGAGTTGTGTGGGTCGACCAGAGTTAGACATGAATGTCATAAGGTTGAGAGTTTTCCCTCTATCACTGACTGAAGATGTTGCGGTATAGTTTTTTCTGAGCTTTCGTACAACTTGATTCACACATGGGATCAATTGCACAAGGTGTTCATGGCAAAGTATTTTTCGTTGTCCGAGAAGCTGAATCGCAAGGACAAACTGAATAACTTTGTGGCACTATCACTACCCAGAGAGTCTGTGAGTAGTTTGTGGGATAGGTTCACTGCGTTCATACGAAGTGTTCCAAATCACTGCATTGATGATGAGTCACTGAAGGAGTACTTCTACAGAGGTCAGGATGACAATGGTAAGGTTGTGCTTGATACTATCGCTGGAGGATCATATGGTGAGTGCACTTTTGAGGAGATCGCTGAGAAATTGGAGAAGATTTCCCGAAATAATAAAGCATGGAGCACTAGAAAGTCAGACAACGGAAGAAACACTTTTGCAGTTCAAGCTGCACCTAGTCAATCAGCCGATGACATTCGTGAGAAGATGGTTCAAATGAGGACAGAACTTGGGTTGGTGTTGAAGCATGTAAGAAGATGTGCATAAAATGTGAATGCAGTAAACTACCTGACTAGAACTCCACCACCACCAAATGAGGAATACTACTATGAGGAGGATGCTTACTTAGTGAATGATCAGATGGGGGGTTTCTGAGCCAACGCCCAAGGTTCCAATTCAAATAATTGGCGCCAAGGTCAAGGAAACCAAGGTCGAAACTATGGTAACTTCAATCGAGAGAGTCAGTATGTCTGGGATGGGAACTACAATCGCAACAACAACTACAATCGAAATAATTATGGCAATAGAAATGAGAGAGTTGGGCCTTATGTTCCACCTGTAAATCGAGAATCTGGCAATAGAGAAGCTGGGGGTAGTATGTCACTGATTGAGGATATGATGCAGAAGATGATGAAGAGGTTTGACACAACTGATGAGAATGTGTAAGAGATGCGAAATAACTTGTCTGGAATTGGTCAAAAAGTTGATGTCCATGTAGTATCGATCAAGCAACTAGAGCAGCAGATGAAGCAATTGTCCACTACAGTAAACCCACGTCAGCCTGGCACACTTCCTAACAACACCATCCAGAATCTGAAGAATGATGGGCATTGTATGGCAATCACTACTCGAGGGGGTAAATAGACCATTGATCCACCCATGTCGTCTGAGGTTGAAATTATGGTTGAAAAAGATGATGATGAGATTGAGGTTACTGGAGAGTCCAAGAATGCTACAGAGAAGGAAGCAAAGGTAACCCAAAAAGTTGTTCCCATGCCTAGACCTCCACCTCTATTCCCACAGAGGTTGGTAAAGAAGAATGAAGAAGGAAAATACCCAGGTTTATTACTATGTTGAAATAGCTTTCCATCAATGTTCCGTTGATAGAAGCTTTAGAGCAAATGCATGAGTATGCAAAATTTATGAAAGATTTGGTGACTAAGAAGAGGGCCGTCAGTTTTGAAGATGATGATAGGTTGCAACATTGCAGTGTTATTGCGACTAGGTCACTTGTGCAGAAAAAAGAGGATCCTGGTGCTTCCACTATTCCTTGTACCATCAGGTTGTTGCATTTTGCGAAGGCGTTATGTGATTTGGGTGCTAGTATTAATCTGATGTCATTGTCTATTTACAAAAAGTTGGGTTTAGGGGATCCAAACCCGGCTGCAATGCGATTACTCATAGCCGATAGAACTGTGAAGAAGCATGTTAGTGTTCTCCAAGATGTACTTGTTAAAGTGGAGTCGTTCATTTTTCCGGTAGATTTTGTGATACTTGATTGTAAGGTTGATTTTGAGGTTCCCATCATCCTAGGGAGACCATTCCTTGCTACTGGGCGCACCTTGGTCGATATGGAGAGAGGGCAGATAAAGTTTTGATTGAATAGTGATGAGGTAACTTTTAATATCATTAGGTCCATGAAGCAGGAAAGCGATCTCAAGTCAGTGTTAGTGGTGAATCATATTGTGAAGCGAGGTTTTGATGTGTCTATTGAAGAGAGGTTGGGTGTTGATGCACTTTTAGCGGTAATTATGAATTTTAAGGGTGATGGTATTGAAGACTATGATGAGTTAGTTGCTGCACTTGATAGGTTCAAATTCCATTCCAAACCGAAGAAATTGGAGTTAGATATGAAGAATTGCGACTCTCCACCCACAAAACCGTCTGTTGAAGAGGCTTCAAAATTGGAGATTAAGGCGCTACCATCACATTTGAGGTATGTATTCTTGGGGAGAGATGGAACTTTACCGGTCATCATTGCGGTCGATTTGAGTGCGGTACAAGTTGAGGCATTGGTTTTTGTGTTGAAGAGGTTCAAGTTGTTATTGGTTGGACTATTGTGGACATTATTGGGATTCCTCCTGGCATTTGTTCTCACAAAATCCTATGCAAGAGGCGGTGAAAAAGGAAATCATCAAGTGGTTGGATGCTGGAGTCATATATCCTATTGCAGATAGTAGTTGGGTTTGTCATGTTCAGTGTGTGCCCAAGAAATGTAGGATTACTGTGGTTCCTAATGCAAAAAATGAGTTTGTTCCGATGCAGCCAGTGACTGGATGGAGAGTATGCATGGACTACCAGAAATTGAATGCTTGAACAGAAAATGACCATTTCCCTATGTCGTTCATGGATTAGATGCTGGACCGCCTTGCTGGTAAGGGTTGGTATTGCTTTCTTTATGGTTATTCGGGCTACAATCAGATCTCCATAGCTCCGGAACACCGAGAGAAGACCACATTCACTTGCCCTTATGGGACTTTCGCCTTCAAACAAATGTCATTTGGGTTGTGTAATGCTCCAGCAACCTTCCAGCGTTGCATGATGTCAATATTTTCAGATATGGTGGAGGACACTATTGAGGCATTTATGGATGATTTCTCTGTGGTAGGTGACTCGTTTGATAGTTGTCTGACGCATTTGTCCGAGGTACTAAAACGGTGCGAAGAATGCAATCTTGTGCTCAATTGGGAAAAGTGCCACTTCATGGTGAAAGAGGGGATCGTTCTGGGTCATTGGATTTCTGAGAAGGGTATTGAGGTTGATAGAGCTAAAGTTGAGGTAATAGAAAAGCTTCCACCACTTATCTCTGTTAAAGGTGTTAGAAGTTTTCTTGGGCATGCAGGCTTTTATAGGAGGTTCATCAAGGATTTCTCCAAAATTGCACACCCATTGTGCAAATTGCTCGAAAAAGAGTGTAAGTTTGATTTTGATGATGCTTGGCTGAGAGCATTTGGAGAGTTGAAAGCAAAGCTAGTTTCCGCACCTATCATTATTTCATCGGATTGGGGGCAACCGTTCAAAGTGATGTGTGATGCGAGTGGAGTGGCTCTTGGTGTGGTATTGGGACAAAGGTGAGAGAAGATTCTTCATCCTATTTACTATGCCAGCAGAGCTCTAAATGTGGCTCAAAAGAAATACACGGTGACTAAACAAGAACTCCTTGTTGTTGTTTTCGCATTCAAGAAATTTTAATTCTACTTGCTTGGTACTAAGGTCATAGTGCATACTGACCATTCTGCAATGAGGTATCTGATGCTAAGAAGGATGCAAAACCGAGGTTGATTAGATGGGCATTGTTGCTGCAAGAGTTTGATTTTGAGGTGAAAGATAGAAAGGGGACAGAAAATCAAGTTGTCGATCATTTGTCCAGATTAAAGGAGGAAGCTATGCTCAAGCTAGGAGATGGGGCTGAAATTAATGATGCTTCTCTAGACAATCAGGTATTGGCTGCTTCTCATGATCTAATTCCTTGGTTCGCAGACTTTGCTAACTACTTGGCAAGTGATCTGGTTCCATCGGATTTGTCTTTTCACCAAAGGAAAAAGTTTATGCATGATGTGAAGAAGTTTTTTTGGGATGATCGTATTTGTTCTATATTTGTGTTGATGGGATTATTCATTGTTGTGTGCTCGAGGTTGAGATGATGAGTATACTAGAGGCGTGTCATTTATCGCCTGTTGGTGGGCATCATAGTGGTATTCGGACTACTCATAAAATCTTGCAATGTGGGTATTACTGGCCTACCATCCACCAAGATACTCATGATTTCGCCATGTCTTGTGATCGTTGCCAAAAAGGAAGAGGAATTTCAAAGAGGCAAGAGTTTCTTATGAATCTGATATTGGTGTTTGAATTGTTTGATGTATGGGGCTTTGACTTTATGGGTCCATTTGTGAGTTCACATGGGATGAAGTATATTTTTGTTGCGGTTGATTATGTGTCGAAATGGGTGGAAGAAATTGCACTTTCAAACAATTAAGGGAAAAGTGTCACCGCATTCCTAAAAAAGAGTATCTTTTCCAGATTTGGTACACGTAGGGCGATTATCAGCGATGGAGGTTCCCACTTTTGTAATAAGTTGTTCAAGGCGTTGCTAGAGAAATATGGAGTCTGTCACAATGTAGTTACTCATTACCATTTGTAGTCTAGTGGGCAAGTTGAAGTGTCAAATAAAGAGATCAAGCAGATTCTTGCAAAGACTGTGAATGCCAATGGAGCGGACTGGTCAAAGAGGCTTGATGATGCTCTATGGGCCTATCGCACCGCATTCAAGACTCCCATAGGTATGTCCCCCTACCAACTTGTATATGGAAGTCATATAATTTGTCGGTAGAGCTAGAGCATAAGGCCATATGGGCGCTAAAGAAGTTGAATTTGGATTGGAGCGCCGCATCGAGTCTAAGAGTAAATGACATAAATGATCTTGATGAGTTTCGCCTAAAAGCATATGAAAGTTCAGCCTTGTACAAGAAGAAGATGAAGAAGTATCATAATCAAAAGATTAAAAAGCGTGAATTTGTTGTTGGTGATCTGGGGCATCTATTCAACTCAAGGTTGCGCTTGTTTCCTGGCAAGCTCAAGTCCAAGTGAACCGGGCCATTCGTAGTCACTCAAGTGTTCCCATATGGAGTGGTCGAGAAAGAGAACAAGGAGGGAACAAGGTTCAAGGTGAACGGGCAAAGGATCAAACTCTACAAGGGGCAGTTGGAGAGTGTGCAAGAAGTGATTGAGGCTTACTACCTTGATGAAGTCTGAGTAATCAAGGGGCCTACGTCGTGCCGGGACGTTAAATCAAGCACTGCTTAGGAGGCAACCCAAGATGTACAATCTAGCCAACTATAGGTTTTTCTCTTCGATTTAGGAGTTTCTTCTTTTATTTTAAATTTTGTAATTCTTTAGATTGGTGTTTTATTTTTTTATTAGTGTTGGCTAGATATAGAATAGGGTCTGTGTCTAAAAAGTGTCCAAAAAATGTTTTAAAAAAAGTCCTAATGGTTGCTACGTGTGCAAGGGCGAAAAGCTGAATCTTCATAAACAAGCCCGCAGCTCAGCCTACACTTGAGGCTATACTAGTTCGGGGCTTTTCTGTCGACATCTCCAAGATCACCCTCCGCAGGTTCATCTATGGCCCGAATACAACTCTACCCATCAATACAGCAGAGCTAGACTATCGCATGGGCATCATCCGGAGTGGAACATTTCATAGGAATGCCGAGAAGCGGGAGTCACTTTTTAGGTGGCTAGTCCGACATCTTGCTACTGATAGAGAGCGCCGAGTGGGTCCACACCCCGAGTTTGGGTATTAACAAGGCGACCCTGACCTTTGCAGCTAAATTTTTCTGGTTGCTGGTGCGTAACCGTGTATCCCCAACTCAGGCGGATAATTTTCTTAAATGGGACCGAGCGATGATGGTTGCAGCCATGGTAGCGGGAGTTGAGGTTGATTTTGTCTGTAAACTGATCGAGTTGATCCATGAGAGGGCCTTCAAGGCCACCACCACTTTGCCTTTCCCTTGCCTCATCTTCCATCTTTGTAGGGACTCCGGTGTACCAGTTTGGCATTGTGACCGGTTGCTTCAGGCAACCAAAACTCTTGATATAGGCCTTATACAGGATGAGGCCAATGCAGCTGCACCTCACAGGGAACCACAGGTTGAGGTGCCACCATTGGGGGATGATCTTATAGCGAATGTGGATCAGATGCAGGATGATGGCACTGCCCCTCCAGCCACTACCACAGATGCCCAGGCTTCTCCGTCTCCAGCCACCAGCCAGGTGCCTAACTCGTCCAAAGCCACCCACTCTTTCAGTTTCACCGCCATCCCTTTAGCCCGAGTACAGAGGCTAGAGGCACATATGTCCACTCTTCTTCAGCATGTGAGGCCATGGATGCAGCGTACTATAGCGGAGTCCGAGGTTAGGGTTGAGTAACGGATGGAGCGTATGATGGACCAGATGTCCAGGCCATTCATCAGTGCATGGAAGCCTTTGAGTTGAGAGTCCTAGATAGGCCGGCCCTGACTGTTGATGTAACCACTCTCCAGAAGGAGATAGAGAGCCTCTGTGCTGAAGTCACTGTATTTCTCGCTCCACCAGAGACTGAGCCAGAGTCGACCCCTATGGCACATGTTGATGATATGGAGTTGAGTGCCCAATTCGGAGATGGTATGTCGCCGCCAGATTCTTCCCGTACTACTGGGAAACACCCCCGCTCCGATCGTACTTCTGATGACACTGAGGATGGGAGAGCTAGAAAGAGGGAGTTCCAACAGACTAAGGCGGCCTAGAGGGCATCCATAGTTGACGAGGAGATGCAACAGCAGCGGGCTAGGGAGATAGGTGTTGGTGTCTCTAGCAGTGTGAGCACTACTGATGGTGTGGTAAGAGTTTATGATAGCACTACTGAGGGTGCTGAGAGGGTAGATGGGAGTGCTACTGATGGCGTTCTGAGTGTTGATCCAGTGAGCTCGGGGAAACCAGACCCACCCACCGCTTGAGTGGTCTTCGGCGCATATGTGCCACACGTTTGCTTCACCCTATCCTTTGATTTGTATTTTTTTGTGCATTGGAGACAATCTCACTTTATTTTGTTGGTGGTGGGGTAAACAGATTGTGAGTGATAGGGTGAAGTCTGAGTAAACCCAACTCATAATCCTCTCTTGGGGTTTTCTTTCCTGTGTTCTTTTCCCCAAAGAGATTGTTTTAATTTTTATTGAACTGGCATATTTAGGAATGTATATGTAGGATTAAGTAGAAAAATGAAAGCATGATGGCATGAAAAGCATGAGAAAAATGATCCCTGTCCAAAAATGTTGAATTGTGCTAGATATATAGTCTTGCTGAGTTGAATGTGTTGGATCTCAATGTGACATGATAAGAACCGATTTGACCTCATGACTTAAGCTAAATCTTGAACTGGGTAATCTGATAATCTGATAATGAAACAATATTCCAAGAGTGTGTGAGAAAAGTTGAATGTTCAGACGATTTGTGCCAATCTAGAACTTGCCCCGTTGGTCCTGCTAAGATGATCTAGGCTAGAAATTGGGAAGTGATCATAGGCCCTTGTTCAAATTAGTCCACTTAAGCCTAAAAAGATCCAACCAAATGAAATCAATGTTCCCTTTGATCCAAATGTTTGAGCCTTAAATAGACCATTTCTTTTGATTAACCTAACTCACCTTCCCTAAAATAATTGTCTTGGCCCCGATCCCTCCTTGGGCATGTGCACCTTGACTTAGGCCAAAGCCTAAGTTGAGGGTGGCTAATGCAAAAAAAGTTACCGCAATCTTGGCCTTGGTCCGACATCGGATATTATGCACCTCAACTAATGTAAAATCCATAAGTTGAGGGTGGCTATAAAAGAGGATACCGAAAGAAAAAGGGGTATGAAAAGAGTTTTGTGTTGAAAAGAGAAAAAAAAAAGATAGAAAAGGATGTGACTTTGTGCAAAAGAAGCAAAAATATGATAAATAAAATTGCTGGAAAAAATAAAGAAAAAAATTAAGTAAAGAAAAAAAAAAGATAAGAAAGTGAAAAATAGGAGCCGCAAAGTCAAAAGTCACATCCATGTTGAAAAGAGTCAAGGGAAAGAAAGTAAAAGGAAAGGATGTCAAAATAGGTTGAGAAAAGAGGTAAAAGCCAATGTAATGTTAAGGAGGGCAGAAAGTCACTAAAAAGTACCCAAATGTACCACACCTGACCCTGAGCCTACGTTACAAGCTAAAGAAAGTCCTATAGTGATCCTAGCAACTAATTTGGAGAGTCTAAGCAGTGAAAATAAGGGCAATCCTATGATATTAAGCACTAACTGTACTTTAAGTTACTTCTGAGTGTGAGTGTTGCATGAATCCTAAAAAAAACTCAAAATTCATATCTTCTGTGTGAAAAGGATTTCGTTTGAAATGAGGGAACTAGTTACATTGTCGGAAAGTTAGTACCTTGGTGATTATGAAAAGTGTATGTTTTGGTGTCTATTGGTCGATCTTTGTCATATCTTGATCCACATGAGTTAGTTTGTTGAGTCTAAGAGAAAAAGATTTGCACTAAGAAAATGGAGTGGATTGAAATGGCCATGTGATTGCTTGAGTTTGTATAGCTGCTTCTACACAAGTGTCGTTTAGAGTGTTAGTGTGTCGCTTAAGGACAAACAACATGTTTCAGTTGAGGGTGTTGATATACCGTGAGTTTACGGTATTTTTAATACATTTCACTTAAGAGTTGTGTGTGTCTAGGGCCATTTTGTATTAGAAATAATGGGTTTTGTATCATGTTTGCAGGAAATAGGCTTGGACGTGGTAATGTGAGATGACAGCTGAAAATCTGCAAAAGTGGCCACCCACAGAGGGACCTACGGACCGTAGGTCCTATGACGGTATGTCAATGGTGGGCGTAGATTCGAGCATCACGGAAGTATGACCAAGTGTGGAACAACGAAGCAACCTACGGACTGTAGGTCGACCTACGAGCCGTCCTGCACATCTGTAGAAGATGAACTAGGAGTCGAAGTTCAAGTACCTCATGAAAATCCATAAGTGTGGAGCCACGAAAGAGGACCCACGGACCGTTGGTCAACCTACGGTCTGTCCTGCACGTCCGTCAGTGATGAACTGGGAGTTGAAGGTTCCAGGCCTTGCAGAAAAAGTCTAAGTGTTAACCAACGGATGGGACCTATGGACCGTAGGTTGACCCACGGTTCGTAGGTCGAGTCGTCGATCAAAGCCGCGTCCAGAAAGTTTATTTCCTTATTTTGTTTCCTTTTTGTTTAAGACATGTTTTTCTATAAATAGGGTATGTAAACCTCGTTTTTGGGGGTTAGACACTATTGTTTACTTTTAGTCCTTGGTATTTTCTTGGGAATTAACTTGCAAACTTTAGCAATTTGATTTCCGGATTTCGGTTTATATGATTTTTGCTTTGAAATTCAATTGGAGATTATGGGTTTCTTCTATTCTAAACGTAAGTTCATGAATTCTCTTTATCAAACTATGAATTGTGTTCTTTCAAGCATGAGTAACTAAATCCACAACTAGGGTTGTGGGAACCATGATCAATTAACAATGTATGAATAATAACTAAATAATTCTTGAATAGTGTTTATGCATGTATTGGTAATTCTTTCGCTTAGAAGTATTTTTAACAAGTGCACACGTTAGAACTCGCCTTGTTGCTACTTGTCAGACCAAGGAGGTAGTTAATAAGAAAAGAATTATCAACAGAGATTTAGTGTGATACTATCTAATAATTTAATGTCAATTGGTGCGAGGGTGAAAACTAAGTCATATATTGATGTGATGTCTAATCTGAGGTAAAGGTAAGGGTTAGTAAATTATACACACGTAGCCGAACCAAGGTGCGGGGTGAAATTCCCTATTTGGAGGACCAATCACTTAGGGATATCTATCTTACCTACTTTGCATGTAAAACACTAGGAAAGGATTACTATTATTAGGATTACCGCGTTAAGAGCTTATGGGGAACACATACACCCTAGTTTTTCTCTCTCATTAATAACAACAAAGTTTGAATCTTGCTCTCTTGTTATTTAAACATCAATTAGTTATTTGTTACACAAATACCCCCTCCCCCTTTTACTTACTTGTCTTGAAAATAACCCAACTAAACGAATATAATAGAGAGTTAAGTTTAAGTCTAAACTATATTCCTCGTGGGATCAACCCCAACCTACAAGTTGGGTTCTTTACTTGATAACTATAGATTATACTTATTTAGGGTGGTGTAATTTGAGTGTATCATGACTTGACCTATGGTTCGTAGGTCCGACCGTGGGTTGATACTTAGATGAATTTCTGGCGGTTTCTGGGGAAGGGTCGCGAGTAGCCATCCACAGACCAACAACACGGGTCATGGGTCACTTTATGGTCCGTGAGTGGCAACCATGGGTTGCACCTGTAACTCTGAAATCTACATTTTGGTATGTTATAGCATACGGGGTGTTACAATGTATTAGTTTACGGTGGAGCTGGGGCCACTGTATGCTTATTGACATGAGCGATCATGGCTTGAGCAAGCACTTGGAAAACAGCCCCAAACTCGACATGCGTGACTTTCTCACTCATGAGTCTGTTGGAGCTGCTGGCTAATTCCTTGCATTAGCTCTTTTGGAAGGCATTTTCCAAAATGCGAAGAGCAGGAGTTAGAAGGAGATGAGATAGAGTTCATACTCTATAGCACGAGTTGGAAAAGAAAGAAGGGAAGTTTTTCTTAGAACACTTAGTATCCTCCCTCTTATAGGTGTGGCACAATTCACACTCCTGAAAGAGACTCTATGTAGTTCGGCTTTCAGACATCCCATGACTCTTGAACCTAATGCTTTGATACCAAGTTAGTCACGCCCCGAGGCTACCCCCTAGACGTAACATGTGACCTAGGATCACGAGTGACCCAAGCTAACCCTGAGTCTGGCATATATCAAGCATACTGAGACTAACTAAGTAAAACATGTACTATGCGGAAGCTAAAACAGTGGAAATCTGAAATGGGTAATAACCCAACTAGTCTGAAAGTAAAAATAAATAATAAGAGTTTAGTGATGACTGAAACAACTACTTAACAACTCGAGTTGAATGTACTACTATGTCTAAAAAGCCTCTAACTGAGTTGAGTTGTTGGGACATGCCCCCAGCTAACACTAAAAAAATTTGAAAAATCAAAGTACAGACTAAAATAGAAAGTATATCTATTGTCCTCCAAGTATGAGGACTCACCACTGAAGTTGTTGAAGTCGAATTAAGAATCGATCTAAGCGTGATTTGGAAGGTGAGTGCCTAAACCTACATCACAAAACGATGTAGCGCAAAGTATGCATTAGTACTTGGAATGTACTGAGCATGCAGGATATAGATATGATAAGTTGAACAAAGTATATAAGTTGAACAATGCATAACTAAGCAATGATATAATCTGAACAAGGATATAAATATGTACTAAAGTATAACTTAAAATTGAATTGAATGCAATGACCAAGTACTAATCATGAAAGTAGCATGTTGAACTGTATACAAATGTAAATGCTGAAAACCTAGTCAATGCTCTAAGAGTCTGACTATGGGAGCTACTATTAAACGATATAAACCACGTGAGCTAAACGTGGAGTATGATGTATACGCCCCATCGAGAGGACCCAATATACCTTGACAGGGGTATAGTGGCATTACTGTGGCATGATTACTAAAACTGATGCCCAACTGAGGGGATTAAAAGTCTACACGGGCACGTACTTCGGGAACTTTGAGGGTACGTTGAACCCTAGTCCAACTCGGTGCTAAGTCTATGTTGCTCCCAATTGCACACGCAAGTGTACGTGGTCGCGTAAGTAATATAGATTCTTTAAGAAACGAGTTATCGTTCCCAAAGGACTTGTCAATTAACTATTTTTACTATATTATATTGGTCTAATTATTTATTTAAGAGTGTCAAATGAAAAGAAAGCAAGAATAAAATAATATCAGATTGCTTACAATAGTTGGAAAATCCCAAGGTTGCAGCATGCATTGAATCTCATGTATCATATTATCGACTTAGAACTAATTTTAGTTGTCAAGTTACTGGTTTATAGGGTTAATTATATGAGTCGGGCTATACATCTCTCGTCGCCTACCCCAATTAGCTACCTAGCTACATCGTTGAGCGGGGATAAACAAACTAATTGGCGAGCATTTATATTTCATCCTATTTCGTAATCAAGCGAGTTGTTCGTCCGGGCGTCACTCATGAACACAAATCACCTCGACTTAACGGGTCGATCAAGCTCTCTATATCCTCTGATCTATCTAACCTCTCCTCTCCCGATTTTAAGGTTAAACAATAGATTTATCTCTAGATGGCCAGTCAAGAAATACTAAAATAAGAATATAGAAGTAACTTATAATGACAACCAATAATTAATTCATAAATCTTAAATATTCAACATTCGATTCGTAGCTACAGCCCCAGAACAAGGGCGTTTAGCCACTAATCTCTAAGAAAAGAAAGAAGAAGGAAAAAAACCTAAAAAGTATTGACGACTTTTTACTTGATGTCCTCTGATTGATATCCTATAATTGAATGCCTCTAATAATTATTTCTATGGACTATTTATAGATGTAGTAAACCCTAAATAAAATAACTGAGTCCAAAATAAATTGGAAACCAAAACCCAAACGGAATTGAATTTCGCGTGAACAGTGGTTGTCTCCCAGCCGCCTCACTTTAATTTCCTGTGGCTTTCCTTGAGTGCCACGTGGCGGCAGTTACATGTTGCAAATTAGTGCAATTTCACTTGCCCCTTTTATTCCTTATATATTATTATATTCAATTTAATCCATTAAGCTGTCTGTTTGATTTACTTCTTTAACCTTCCATCTTTAATTCGTTTTAGCTCCAAACATCTTCAACTTTACACCAATTTACTCCTACAAATAAAATAAACTATTTAGCACAATTCATAAAATTAATGCTAAAAAAGAACAAATATAAATAATAAATGTGAGGCAAATAATGATTAAAAATATATATTTTTGGCCTCACATCAGTCTACTCCCAACTGAATATTCATAAAGCTAAAATGCACTAAATATTGAATAGCTCAAAATCTGACATGCTAACTGAGAATGCAACATTTATATACATAGAACATACCATTCAAAATCTGAAGCATGAATTTCTATCTGACTAGCCTAATAAGTATAATTCATGAACTAGAATAAAGTTACATAAGCTAGGGTTATGAGTTCTATGCAAGGAATTATACTAAATTATCAAGAGACAAGCTATTTAGATCAAAGGAACCATAATCACAATAAGTCTTGAAAATCTAGAAACCCTAGGTCTAAACAGTTTATGAGAATATGAAGAACTAACTAAATTCTAGGGACCTAATGGGTGAAAGGAATCCACTAGAGAAATCCACATACCTGGTGACGAAATCTACGGAGAAATCATTTGGATTTATGGTAGAACTTCGAAGAACACTTCTACTTGTTCTTGGGAGAAACTAGTGACTTTTCCTCCTCTTTTCACTCTAAGTTTGGTGATTTTTGGAGAATGAGGGTTCTGGGTATTGTCTGACTGCTCTTCTTTGTCTCATTGTTTATCTCGTAATCATTTGATTCCGCCCCTAAAGCTAGCTCCTACTCCTCCTCATCCTCCTTTAGAATAGGATCCTCCTTGGTCCTTTTTACATAACATTCTCGGCTCCTTCCGGTCTCTAGATTATTAGGCTAAAACTGAGCAAAATGACATCGTTTAAGTTCCCAGGGGAAAATACCAAAATGACCATGACTTCAAAGTTGACAAAGATCCTTCACGGTTGAATTGATGGCCATTATTTAAACCGCTACCCGTCAACTGGGTCGTGGTTTGTGTCCCAGCCCAACAGGGCTCTACTAAAATGAGTGTAACTTTTTTCTCTGATCTTGGATTTTAGAAAACTTGGTAGCATTGGAAAGAGAACTCAATTATATTTATTATGATAGGTCATGGGCCACCTAATTCATTTTGTACTAAAATATATGACCGTTTGAATTTGACCAAAATCTTAAAGGCTGACATGTTTCCTCCATGGTCCACTTCACGGATCGTGTGAAGCATCACTGGCCATAGACGGCCATGGTTCTTCACAAGAACTAGGGTGGTTTTGGGTGACTTTTACGAGCCACTTAACTTCCTGTTTGGGGTTCCATACACCATCTAGTGGTTTGTGGTTCCTCACAGTGGCCTTGGGTGGTTGCATATCACTTTGACGGGAAATCGGACCGCTTGTGTGGAGTTCCATGGCCCGTGAAGGGGTCCGTTTTCCTCCACATTTTTCCAAGTATGAACCATGATGGGGTGATGGGTCGTGGTCTGGTACACGGCACGTGGACCCCTTCGTGGTTCAATCTTTTTTTCCTCATGTACAGTTATATTTAGATTTCTGAGGTGTTACATCTAAGTTTGATACAGGGTATATAAAATAGTGTATGTATGGAATAACACATTTAGAAACCACCTATGTATGTGTGAAGTGTAAGTCGCTTCAAGGAGAATCTGGTAAGGCGTGTTCTCTAAGCACTTATTGACCAAGATGTGTTCATGGATGAAACGAACAAAATAATTAGAACAAAAAATAGTTCCAGGGTTGATTGTGTCACTTAAGTTTTCTAGGTATCCACCAAAGCTCGGTTGTTCAAATATATCAGATCTACCGATTGACCGAGTATATCTGATATATGTTTACTACAGAAAGTTCAAAGGGAAACCTACTTATCCAGATGTAATTAATCCTTACTTACGAGACACACAGGTTCTTCATGCATATGTTTTAACAATAGACATTCCTCATTCATGTGGGAGTTTATTGGGTTAGCAAGGCGTGAATGGGAAATAAGAATGAATGAGAAATAAGAATAAATGAGAAACTGAGAAATGTTGGGGAACCAATTTGGAAGGAATTCCAAATGAAAATTCTTTGAAAATGAAGTCATTTCTCCCAAATTGGTAGAAGAAAGGAAAAGGGTTGTCCTTATATTAGGAAGCACTTCCTTAAGCTCTTAAAGGGTTAAGAAGAAGGTGCCCCCTCGCGCTGTCATCATCACTCACTCGGCCTCGGCCTTGGCCTCATCTTTGGCTTTGGCAAATGATGTGATTGATTGATAATACTTTGGACAAAATTTATTTAATCAATCTCATTAATTAACTTTCTTTTTTCTTAAAAATTAATTAAGAATGTTAATTAATTAGTTAACATAATTAATTTCACGTAACATAATGGTTTGAAAATTCATGTAACAGTAATGTCGCTCATAAGGGACATGTGTCTTCTGAACAGACACTTTTTCTCCCAAAACACACAAACGTTCTAGAAAGACATGTCTGAATAGATGCGTTCATACTCTTGTCCGAACATATGTGTTACTTGCTATAGTTGGCTATAAATAGAGAGATTTCTCTCATTTTTCAAACACTGAAACTTTTCTCCCTTCTGCATACATTTTCTTACAAATCAAGTTATCGATCGAATAAGCCTTTGTGTGCTCTCTTTGTTGTTTTTTGAGTTTGTTGAAATTATTGAAGTTTGAGGCACCGCTACATCTTTAATAGTTAATCCGTCTTATCGTGGGAGGAATGAATCAACAACCTCGGGTACTTGAGAGATTAAATTTCTTAAAGATATACAGTGGGTTATGTGGACTCAGATTATTTGTTTTCTTTCTATTTAATCTTGGTTGTTTGTATTATTACTAACCTGAATATAGTAGATATCACTTCAATGGACCATATGTTAAAGGTTTGTACTGCATTTGGAAGCACTATAAGGAGACATTTAAATTTTCAATCCAAGTACAAGAAAAATTGTATACTTTCCTATCAGGAAAAAATTGTCACAAAGTGTCACGACCCAAGGTAGCCCCTAGGCGTAACTTGGCGTATAGGACCCAGAGAGGCCCATACAATACAATTAGCATTCATAATACAAGAAATAGAATATCAAAGAGATAGAGAGAAACATTTCAAGGCTAAAAGTTTGTATCAAAGTAAAGGATAAGTCTAAACATTGTCTCAAAGTCATCTAGTACATAAGAATGAATCTTGGCGTAGCCCGTACATCATGTTCCAAAACTGACAGTAAAGAAAGAAAACTAAAAACAATGAAAATTTGTCCTCGAAGCATGTGAACTCACCAAAGCTCGAAATCTTCTCAACAAACTCTAACCACAAAACTAGGAACCCTGACTGTCGGACCTTACATTTGTGGTAGTGTAGGCAAGAGCATGCGTTAGTAAAAAATATGTAACAAATATGATAGCCATGTATAAAACATTTGAAAACATGCTTAAAAGAGATACCTTCATGAAATGCAATGACCAAGCTAAAACATGAGAACAAGAGTTAGAAAACATGAGTCATAAAAACATGGTCAATGCACATAGTCATCATCTTAAACATGTATGAGATACTTCCTTGAATTAACCTTAGTTCATCATAACTTGTTTGTGAGAAGTAGCCTTATGTAAGCTATTATCATGGAATCCGGTGTCTCCCACACCAAAAAGGGGTTGTCCTACTTGCCAAAGTAAGGACCATGAACTTCTAGCTTATGTGGATCCACTAGCCAATGTCTATCTAGACAATCCTATGTTGGCACATAGTTTATGGGACACGGATAATCTCCACTTGTCCACTCGGTTCTAAGCTTAATTTCCATGAAATAGTTCTTAATCATATTAATCTTAGCTCTTAAAGGAAAATGGGTAATCGCCTCGTGTCCTTTCATCATGTGACATGGGTAATCGCCTCTTGTCTTTTAATTAGAGAGCATGGGTAATCTCCTCTTGCCTCAACATTAGAATAACTCCTTAACATTGGTTCAGTTTAGGTGAGAGGACCTTTCAACCCTAAGAGCCCTTATTATGCGAGAAAACCTTTCACAAATCATGCTTTCATGTGTATATGAGAAATCCTTTTACCAACACAACAATAGCAACATCATTGATACTTCACTCTTAAAGCATCCTTAAAACATTTACATCAATGTCATGAGAACATGCATAATTCCATAATTCACCTTTCATGGTTCAAAACCCATTTTCAATCATAAATATCTAGAAAACATGGGTTAGACATGGGTTCATGGAAATTCATCATAAAATCATGTAGTTATATCAATTCATGCTTGATTGATCATAAAACAATCAAATAAATCCATAATTAAAGGAACCATGACATGGAAGAAAATCTTAACTCAATTGGGGAATTCTATCTTTATAAATTGGAGAATTTGGGAACTCCATGGAGGAAAGGTCTCCATGGATGAAAAACTATCATACCTCAATGCCAATTTCTTGACTTCAATGGGGAAATTGGAGACTTGACTTGAAACCCTAGGTTGATCCCTTCTTCTTCAAGCTTTCTAGTGAAAGAAATATTTTTAGAGGAAAACTTGTTCTTCTTTTAGAAATTTGAGAGAATGATTTCCATTGGGGAAATTTGGGGTTAAAACACTTATGTATGACTTATAGGTAAGGGCAAAACAACATAGTATTAGGATAGAATAATTAGGAAAAGACCCAAAAGACCCTGACTTAAAACTGACGCGGCCCTTTCATGTGAGCCACAATGGCTCATCTAAGGGACCATGATCTGTCCTGGCAGTCTGGTCCTTGGACCAGTGGTTAGAAAGGAACCTTTCTTGCCCTGGCCCTCCTCACAACCATCGTCACGGATAGTTTAACCATTCACGACCTGTCTAGGGGTTCATGTGAAGGGGCTGGCTTTGGGATGGGTTTTGCCTCCCCTACACGGGCAGCATGACGCCCCGTTTGACTCCCCACGGGTCGTTAAGGCCCTCGTGGGAGGGGTGCCTGCCCTGTATGCCTTGGGGGACTTGCCACGGGCCTTCACACAGATCGTGGTCCCCTTCACGTCCCGTCTAGGGCTTCCTAGAGGGGTCCCTGGTCCAGGTGTTGACCTGTGAGTACTTCCCCATAACCCTTATTTGGTCTTTCTCGAATCTGGGGTGTTACGTTATCTTCCCCTTGGGGTCAGTTGTCCTCGAATGAGATTCAAGATATCATAAGAAAGGTAGAAACTAAAACCTAATAGCCCAAATATGCATGCAATCACATAGGTGCAATATTTGAGGAGGAAACATCAACTCACAGCTAAAGCATGTTCAAAACATCATATCATGAAGTCTATATGCAACTCATACCCAATGCACAGAGCTTCTTCTTGAAGAGAAAACACTATTATTAAAAATACAAAAGTTGAAATTGATCTCAATGCTATAGATAAATGAAATGGAGGAATTCTCCTTTGATATAATTTCTCTTTCTTTAATTTTGAGTAGCTAGTTTCTTTTCTAGGGGTGTGTATGTACTATGGGTATTTAATATTAATTAGGTATTAACTAATTAAGTTTAGAATTGATTATAATATACGAATCAATTAATTTTTTCAAGTTTTAACCTAAATATTAATGGTTGCAAATATTAATTGAATTAATAAATTTTGCTTCTACTTGAGAAAGATAAATGAAATTGGGTCAATCTTCAATAGTAAGAATTTAAGGTTGAAATCTCGCTTAAGGGCTCAAGCGAGAGATAGTTCATACCTACTCAAGCAAATATTTGGTTGTTCATTAATTGTAATTTTGGGTTTGAGAAAATTCAAAATAGGCACACTTTTAGGTTGAGAAACCTTGAATGTAGCTAAAATCAAAGTTATTCATGCGATAATTCCTTCTAAGGCATTTAGTTAATACCTATCAAACACTTTACTCTATCGAATGTACACCCTTGGTCTCTCTAATCTTGGTATCAAATTGTGTTACTTTGTTACGATTGGAAACTTAAATCGATTACTTCTTCAAATCATTCCCTTACTTACTTTACGTTTATACAATATATTTGTCTTGTGAATTTGTTTACACTTTTGGTGCATCTAGCCTTTGATCTTTATGAGATTTGACCCTGACTCTTATTGGATATTTTATTTTGCATACGACTACTAGCACCTTTTTAATCAGAGAGTTATTTTGGATGTTACCAACATTCAATGTACATACATCAAAAGGTATTTATCTATTGACATAATTTAACGTCTACATCATATTTTTTTTATTATATTAATGAAACTTCTAATTCATAAACCAATCCCAAATAGTCATGATCATCACAATAACCAACCATACTTTCCATACAAAATCAATATACATAAAGCATATGTTTAAAAATTGTAAATAAAATAAAATAAATATTGCATACATATTTTTTTTTAATCATTCGTGCATCAACAAAATCTGAGAACTCCTACATAAGTCTATACTCCGCTAGGACTATAATGCTTGAATTCACGAGGTTGTCTTTAACATGCTTAATCGACAATGAATTCAATTTACAAAGGTCAAATTCAATAAAAAATTGTGACTAGTTTACATTAACAAAATATATGTTTCTGGTCCTTCGATGATCTGCAGATGTTTTCTCACCATCACATGGCTGCAAAAATAGAACACTAGAGAGATCATGTTTAGACTCAATAAACCTCATTCATTTTATAGATAGATCAACTACAAGATTAATAACAATATTTATCGCCCTCACATGAATCTCTGATGACACCTTACTAACCCAAGGCTAGAGGTAGCATCCTCCGAAGAAAGAGCAATAATAGAATCCTTAACATCAACAACTTTTGCAAACATATCATTTGCACACTCTTTACCAACATATGCACTCTCTCCAAGACTATCTTCTACCTAAACAACAATATTAGTTACCTGATATGCAACAACATTTAGGTGAACCAACATTTTATACACCTTAATCATTAGAAGTTTATTAATATATGTTTCTTGTGTGATTGTTGTGATTTCAAACTCACTCCTATTCACACAAAAAAAAACACCGTCCATCAATTTTTCGAACTTCAACTTCAAATCAAGCTCATGTTATTTGCACCTTCTTTTCTCTTGTAAGAAACTTGTGTGATGGTAATAACAAAAGTCTCACACATAAAAACAAAATCATATTTAGGTTGATAATCATGATCTTTGACATTAACATCCTTTCTACGTTTTTCAACCTCTACACCAGTTATCGTCGTGGTAATTTTCTCACCACACACACCAATTTCACAGATTTTATGGGAGTTTTCTAACATAACTTTATATTCATCTTTGTTGTCATTTTTTCTCAAATCAACAAATTATGTATGGACACTCCATAGAAACATCTTTTTTCTTCTTCTAAAAAAGTTGTGTACGAAATGAAAAAATAAAAAAATGCATAGACACAAAATATGCTACATATTAAAAATTTAAATTTCTCAAAAGCCTATATGAAACATTTACATTGTATACATTAGTGTATCACATAGGATGGAGATTTATTTATTCGACAATCTATTAATCAATCCTCTATGATATCCATAAGGTATGTCTCATATACTTGCAGAGTATCATAGAGAAATAATAATTCATTTGTAGCAAAAATTATATCTAATAGTCTCATTATATTTAATAGGGATAAGACATAAGTACCCTCTAGACTATGACCAAAATCCTAGAAACACACTTAAACTTAACTAAGATCCTATTACCCCTGAACTCATTTTTTTCGTATTTTTGTGCACTTTTTGTGTTGATGTGGCACCTTCAACAACCCAAGTTGGTTGTGTTTGTACACACTCACCCGCCACGTGTGCAAATTTAAAATTATTAATTTATTTTTAAAAAAAATATTCATATTTTTTTACTTGTATTTAAATTAAGTTAATACACATATTTTTACCTTGTATCGAAACTTTTTTAACCAATATTCATTGTTTTTCTCTTTTATTTTTCTGTTGATTTTATTTCCTTTGTCTTTCGTTTTGATTTGATTTCAAATGTCTTGTATTTAAAATAAGTTAATTTTGAACGGATACCAAAATAAGTGAAGAAAATCATATAAAATATTAAATAATTAAATGACACTTTTATTTTTTATTTTTAAAAATACACATAATTTTTTAAAAATAATTAAAAGTGAAAAGATAATAAATTAATTAAAAAAAGTTTAACGTGAAAAGAAATTAAAATAAATATTTTACAAAGAAAGAAATAAAAATAATTAAATATATATAAGTTTTATTATGCATTTGTGGTGTATTTATTTCATTTTAAATTAGTTTGGGGGGGGGGGGGTGAGGTAATAGGACCCTACTTAAGTTTATGTGTGTCTCTGAATTTCGGTCATAGTCTAGGGGATACTTATGCATTATCCCTATTTAATATACACTATAAAATATTATATAGGATACCCACATGATACTCACAGTGGATCATAGAAGATTAAACTTCATTACTTTTCACAAATCTTTATGTTATTTGGGTATTAGCACAAATACTAATAAAATAATTTTTTAACCTCTAGTTTCTTTGTAAGATGATCAAAAACATTGACATATCTCTCATACATTTACGTCAACATGAAATCAAAATCCATAGAGCTCTTTTTTCAAGTTAGAATTTCTAGGAACACTATCACCGCAATTACTCTGATCTATATTTACCTTTGACACTTGTGCGTAAATAAATCCATTACTTAAATGCTAGGATTGCAAAGCTATGGGGTAGCTCTTGAAAGTTAAAATTATCTAAACTAATAACACCGTGTTGGTATTGATGCGTATGATATTTTAACTCATTTAAGACTTTTTTTTTGTTCAATAATTAGTGACTTCAATGTCTTTTTAAGTTCATATCTAATGATTTATTGTGTTTTACAACTATGAAGGCTCAAGGACAAAACAATGATGAAATCACATAAAAGAGGCTAAAAACATGGAGAAAGAAAAAAATTGTGACATTGATGCTCACCAAAAGACATTCGGTGACTCGCATAATGTGTCAGACCATAGACCATGAAAATTTTGACAGAGTCTTTGACTGAAATGATCAAGATAGATCGACGAGATAGAATATTCAATCTTTGATTTATAGTCGATATTCATCTTGACATAAAAAAATCTCCTAACTGCAAACACAAAGACAATACAATCAAATCAACAAAATAAGACCCAATAAAATAAAATCAAGTTCATTGAAAGCCAATGCTACACAATCCTCTATGATTGTCAATGGTATATAAATATACTATTAATGTATTTTAGAGGATTAAAATGCAAAATTTTAAATCATATAACTACTAAATCATCTATGATATTCAATTAATATATCTCATATACTATCAGAGTATCATAAAATAGAAAGGGTTACCTTCACAACACTTTCATCACCAACTTGCTTTTTGAGGTTGAAGGTATAGTTTCAGTTTCAAGGATTAATTCACACGAGGGATGTATCAACAACAACTCTTCTTTTCCTACTAACATTTTCATCACCTGAATAATGCTCAATCACTTTTTCTTTTGTCTCTCTCACCAACACACATTCCCAACATCAGACATAACATTTAATATCGGGAGTTTAATTCACCTTGATTTGGATTAGGACTACCAACAACAAATGATTGAAACTCTTGCCCAAGCAGTTACAAAATTGAACGTGACATCATTGACACGATATAATATTGTTCACCTAAACCATCATTCGAAGAATAATAAAAAATTAGTAAAATCTAAAGGACAATAAATCCACTATCTACTCTCTGCATGACACTTACACATAAACTAACCACAATAAAAATAAAGTCTTGAATGTTAAATAAACTACAAAATACGTAAAAATTATAAAAGTGACAATGTATATACAAAAAATACTTGAAAATACAGAAAAGAGATTACATATTTGACTCGGAAAGAGTAAGTAGTCTCTACATTTTTTTTTTTCATTTTAAAATTTTTGTGAATAGAGAATGAAGAAATATTGTACAAATACGTACAACTACGAATGGGCCTCTTAACAAAAAGGCCATTGATACTTAGAATAGGGCTTTAAGTGAGATGCATGAATAAAAACACTATTTGTGGAAATTACATTACAAATTGGGATAGATAAATACGTTGTCGTTTTTGGTTAAATAAAATCGAATTGTGTTCAAAGCATTGTGCTTAATACACTCTTTTGGTTTCTTATCTCCAGAAAAAGAAATACAGTCTCATCTTATCCCGCGAAAAAGAAAGGAAATAGATAGTAATACCCTAACGGCGACGGACAATGTCTTATGTACCTCCTCACCTGAGAAATTCTGCTGCCGGAAAAACCACTACCACCCCTACTATAAACAGTAAAGGCGCCGATCACTTCTCTTCCAAACACACATCCAGAATTCCTTCTCTCGAAAAGTCTTCCAACGGTTACTCCAATTCAGCTCGCCGGAGCTCCCTCAATTACTCCTTGCCCAACACTGTTGCTGTCCCTGACCCTGCGTTTCCTCACTGGAAGCCTTCCGAACGTGTTCTTCGTCTTAAATCCGAGCAGGTACGAAATGGTTGCTATCCATCCCTCGCTAAAAAGTTTATTGTGTACATTTTTTTTTTTTTTTATGTTCTTAGGGTTTTATGAAATATATGTGTCATCTGCCTCCTTTATAACTTATTCCATCTGAAAGTTCTTTCACTGTTGCAAAATGGTTGCTTAATTTAGTTTGTGTTGCTTTAAATCTTACCTTATTTCTTGTTTTGCTTCAAATTAGTGTCAGTTGAAGTGGATTCTAGAAACTATTGATATCAGATTTATTGAGAAGCTGCATGATATGTTTGTGCTGTAATTTTCTTAGTCTCAGATTCATTTCTCCTAGAGCAAGGGTTATTCTCTGGTGTGTGAACATACTTGTATCTTTAGGCCTTCACTGCAGCATTATAATTATTATCATTTTCTGATGAACTTTGGATATTTCAGTTTTACAACAGTAGTTATATAACTTCCAAGTGTGCAACATTTGCTAAATGTAATTTGAGGGAGTGCTACAAAAAGAAAATGTTGTGATCCTGATTTACGTCCTTGATGTGCATTTTTATCTGCAGATAGAAGAGATTCGACTGCGGCTTAATGTAGATGTCAATGTTTCTCCAGGCTCATGTCCTGCACCCTCACCTATTGAGTCATTTCCTGATATGGTTAGTTGAATTCATCATTCTGACAAATCACTGTATTGGGTTTTCTATATAAGGCCATAATTTAAAGTACTTGTACCCTGGTTGTTTGTTCTCTCTGCAGTGCTTGGATGCAAGTATAATGAAGGATATTGAAAAGCATGGCTACACTGCACCGACTTCTATTCAGGCTCAAGCCATGCCTGTTGCTCTTAGTGGCAGGGATCTCTTGGGGTGTGCAGAAACTGGTAGTGGGAAGACTGCTGCATTCAGCATACCTATGATACAGGTTTTGTATTGAATTTGTGTTATTATCATGTCATAATATGAGTTTGTCAGTGTTGTACTTGATCTTACTTATAGGAGTGTTTACTGTTTAATAAATATTATACATATTTTTATCGATATAGCATTGCCTGGCTCAACAACCTCTTCAACGTGGTGATGGACCTTTGGCATTAGTGTTGGCACCTACAAGAGAGCTTGCACAACAAATAGAGAAAGAGGTGGGACTGCGGGCACGTTAAAACTTACTGCATTTTTTCCGTATCCTGCATATATATGTTTCATTGACCCTGCTTTCAATGTGGTTTCTCACATCTCATAATCTAATCTCCATCAGACCCTTGGAACACCCTCATCTGTCTTTTATTTTGTAATTCATCTATATAAAATAACTGGTTTCTTTTCCTTTTTCTCAGTTTCATAAAAACATAAAATACTTTATCTAATGTGGTGTTAACTGTCTAATAACCATAACAAAGGGTACTGAAAGGCATAATATGCTGCTACTCTACGGTTGCTTCGCTTCTTCCAACTTGAATAATGCTCATCTTTCAAGAAGTCTGGTTTAGTCAATTACATAAATTACTTTCTTTTGCTAGTGAAGTATGTTGTATCCCCTTGGCTTTCTTTGGTCGTGTCATTGTTAATAAAGTAATTGGGTCTCCGTGATTCATAAGGAGTGGACTTCAATATCACTAGGTCCCAACTACTCATTGTGTTGCTGATGTCGTTTTATTACTGTGCAAAGCTCATCGTCTTGCTTCAATAATTTTCCTCATAACCAATAATCTCGCATGTGAATGATCCGTGTTCGTTATTAGCAATATATATAGTTTGGCCATGATCCGTGTTCGTTATTAGCAATATATACAGCAATTCCTCATAACTCAATTGATCGTATTTTTCCTTTAAATATTATGTTTGTACTTGAACTGCTAAACATCATCTTTTCAGGTTACGGCTTTCAGCATGTCTTTGGATTCCTTTAAGACCGCAATAGTTGTAGGTGGGACAAACATTAGTGAGCAGGTGACTTCATTTTTATTATCATTAGTAGGGTGCTATCTGTGAGGTTCATACGTCTACAGGGTGATAAGTAAACCAAATATCTCTTCTTTTGTTCTGGACTTGTTACTGGGTTGTACCTTGGAGCATTCATTTTCATCTTTATGTTACATGATGATGCAAGTCTAGCCTTACTATATTTTGTAATTGTGGTTTTCCATTGGATGCTAAGACAGAGGTCTGAGCTTCGAGCAGGAGTACATATAGTTGTTGCTACTCCGGGAAGACTTATAGATCATTTACAACAAGGAAATACTTCCCTCAGCAGGATTGCTTTTGTAGTTTTGGATGAGGCTGATAGAATGCTTGACATGGGGTTTGAACCTCAGATAAGAGAGGTATCTTCTTTTTCAATTTGTTTGTTTTTTCTTTTCAAGGGAACATTATTTTCCATTTTACCTGTTTGTCTGGTCTTCTGTAACTCATTTTTGAATCTCCCTGATGTCTTGAGGAGTATGCTATTGTTTTCTTTATTCTTACATGCATTTGCCTGCCAATGTAGTAGCTGTAACTATATAACAGTGCCTGATTAATTATTTAACTCTGCTAGTATCTTTCTGTAAAATTAGAAAACCTCTTATGTCAATTGACTCCTGAATTATTATCTCTGCCTTTTGTTCATTGACTATTGTAATATGTTACAGAGACCAGATTGACATCAAACTAGAATGATTTAATTGTTGTTTTTGCTTGTTCTGCATGACTATATATGCTTATCGAACACCATAAATGACAGCTTCCAAGTTCGACTGTCTGCTTTCATTTGCTTCTTGGTGTTGATTGGGTTATGTAAAGGATGCTGATACCATGCTGGAGGCTTTAGGACTTCTACATGTATATATGAGGCTCTAATAGTCGGCCAAATCTACTTTTGCTTCTATTTTCTGCTCGCTCATCTCCTTTCTTTTTACCTTCTCTAGTGTTAATGTTGTAAATATCCCAGCACTTGGTGCTGTTTTGACATCAATGAAATACCATTTACCTTTACAAAATTAAAATATAAATGGAAACTTCGAAATGTTACTGTGTCATAGGTGATGCGAAATCTTCCGGTAAAGCATCAAACACTGCTCTTCAGTGCCACCATGCCAGCAGAAATTGAAGCATTGGCACAGGTTAGGTCTCTATTTACTTCTTCGTTATATTAGCCCATGTATTTAAAATGGTATCCTGGTTGGCTTATTTTGTGGATACTAGGATTCTAAGATCGTAATGGGTAATTCTAAGCATGATCAGATTCTGCAGACATCTATCATTGAGTTTCTCTCAATTGAGTAGTCTCCGTCCCCTTATTTTCTTTTGGTGTAATCAGAAATTTCCTTGTTGTATAGGGGGATTGGGAGGAATTCGTAGAGAATCATATTCTAGAGATACTTTACTTTTTGGTATACCACTTGTATACGGCCTGTTTGGCCATTTTATGAACGAGAATACCTTTACATGATGAAAAAATGATATACCATGTGAATTCAGTGTCTGGAAAAAGAAAGCAATTACGTTAAGCTAGAAATTACTCTAGTTTTGATGTGGCAATTCTTCTTATAAAGGGTAAAACTCTTAAACGATAACAAATTCACTTAAAGGAAACTTATATGGCCTGGAATCTTGAATTCAGTTTGAGATCTCGTTCATAAAGCACTTGCTTCCATATTTTGTTGTTTTTCTCCAACAATGTCATTTTCCATGTATATGCAATTCATCATCACTTAACAGGTCTTCAGGTTTGATAAACATATGATGTGGTCAATGCTATTATTCTGTAAAAGAGGTGTCACATCTCTTTTGATTGTTGCAGGATTACTTGACTAATCCTGTTCGAATAAAAGTTGGAAAAGTAAGCAGCCCGACAGCAAATGTTTCCCAGACTTTAGAGAAGGTACCCGAAAATGATAAGGTATGTTCATTGTTGAACTTAAACAGCAAAGTAAACAGATTGATTCACATTACTTTTAATGGCTTCGATGGCACCATTTTTGTTGCAAGCCTTCTTTATTTTTTATATTATTCAATTTTTCATCTTGCTTGTTTGTTTCTTGTATACATAGTTGTTTGAGACATGCATCTAACAATGTTGCATTCTTCATTCTTTACCGATTGCGTGCGCCTTTTCCGTCTTTGACATTTATGGTGATGAAGTATAAAGATTCAATACTAAAATCTATCTCATCATTATACTGGATGCATCCACATTAACGTTGATACAAGTTATATGTGTATGGTTTTGGGTTGGTCATAGTGGGTTATTAGGCTTGACAATGCTGTCTCAGTCAAGAATTCTCTAATGCACAAGGAGCTAACTCTTACTGTATGAAGTGATGAGATCCCAATCAGCATGAGTGGCTGTCCTTTCTGGTAATATTTTTCAGAGCTGAAGGTGATAAAAGTGTTTCGTATCTTTAATATGAAATCCTTGCATATTATTGTATTACTCGTGAAACAACTGTAAATCAGCAGAAGAACCACATGTATCTTGTCGGAGAGTCTGCTGTCTTCTCCCCATGTTTTATCATTTAAAATGATTCTAACCCTATTGATGTCATTGTTTTATAAAAATAATTAGGTTGAATCCTTATTTCTTAGGATGTTATTCAAGTCTTGATAGAAATATATATAGGTATCATATTGCACAAAAGGGGGGATATAAATGTAGATGAATCCATACACAAATCTTTCTTTCTAAGAAATCTAACAATCACCTATACAAGAAGGGATTTATTGAAGCACAACTAGGTTGAATCCTTATATTTAGGATGCTATTCATGTCTTGATAGAAATATATATAGGTATTATCTATATACTTATACTTACTACCATAAAAGCATGAACTCCCTAATTTGAATATTAAATTACTATAATAACCCCAAATTAAAAAAACATTCAATTTAATATATCTTTTATATTATATTTATTTATTTATATTTTGTTATATTAAAAGCAAAATACCTTTTCACATTGAATGGGTGCGACCTTTCCGAAGGGTTATGACTTTTTTAAAAAGTTGAGACTTTTTTGATGAGTTGTGACATTTTCTAAGGGTTGTACCTTTTTTGGTAAGGCACAATAAACACATGTTCATACTACCCTTTGTTGGCTATAAATAGAGGTGTTCCTCACATTTTTAAACTATAATTTTTTTAAGTTTTCTATTCTTCTTTCTTAAAACACCAATTTAGTATATCTTCTATATTTTATATTGTAGATATATATTTATTTTTTATATTATATTTTATTAAAAGCAAACACCTTTTCATATTGAAGCGTTGTGACTTTTCCAATAAGGCCTAATAAGCACATGTTCATACTACCCTTTGTTGACTATAAATTGAAGGGTTCTCTCACATTTTGTAAACTAATTTTTTTTAAAGGTTTCTATTCTTCTACTTTCTTAGAACACCCAATTTAGTATATTTTATATTATATTATATTTATTTATTTATGTTACATTATATTAAAAGCGAACATCTTTTCACATTGAAGGTTTGTGACTTTTTCGAAGGGTTTTGACCTTTCTCGAAGGATTGTCACTTTTTTCAAGAGTTGTGACTTTTCCAATGAGTTGTGACCTTTTCGAAGGGTGTTACTTTTTAATAAGGCACAATAGGGACTTGTTCATACTATCCTTTGTTGGCTATAAATAGAGGGATTTGTTCTCATTTTTAAACTAATTTTTTTAAAGTTTTCTATTAGTCTTTCTTAAAACGCCCATTTTAGTATATCTTCTATATTTTGTATTATGTTTATATATATTATATTATATTATATTAAAAGCCGACACATTTTCACATTGAAGGGTTGTGACCTTTCCGAAGGGTTGTGACTTTTTTGATAAGGCACAATAAACACATGCTCATTCTACCCATTGTTGGATATAAATAGAGGGGTTTTCTCACATTTGTAAACTACAATTTTTTAAAGTTTTCTGTTCTTTCTTAAAACACACAATTTAGTATACCTTCTATAGGTTATATGATTACATTTATTTATTGAAAGCAAACACCTTTTCACATTGAAGGGTTGTCACTTTTCTGAAGGATTGTGAGTTTCTCAAAGAGTTGTGACTTTTCTGATGAGTTGTGACCTTTCCACATGGTTGTGACTTTTCTAATAAAGCACAATAAGCCTATGCTCATACTACGCTTTGTTGACTATAAATTGAAGGATTTCCTCACATTTTTAAACTATGAATTTTTTAAGTTTTCTATTCTTAAAAAATACTCGAGTGTGATTTGCAGTCACTGAGTGAGTTAGATGTTAAGTAGAACGTTAAATTACTACAATACCCCAACTAAAAACACCTAATTTAGTATATATTCTATATTTTATGTTTACTTATTTATTTATATTATATCAAAAACAGGTGCCCCAACAATACAATAATAACTTAGCAATGAGAGAAGGTATATTTAAAAGTTGTAATTAAGAGATGTATGACTTTTATTTTTACATATGAATTAATTTTAAAATGAGAAAAGTCAAAAAAGGAGAAAAAAGATAAATGCAATTGGAGGCTATAGAAAAAGATGTCACATCACCTTATCTATATCTAGCTTTATATATTATAAATAGATATAGATATTTTCATATACTGATTTAACAACTTTTAATATGTGCACAGTTAATAATCATAAAAAAATTTACATCCATTATTCATAGGAACTGATACTTTATTATTCCATTTATAATTGTTCACTTAAATTTATGGTTTAATAATAACAATAAAAAATTTGTGGCCTGATCTAAGTAGAAACAGTCTACAAGGTGGGAAATGGGACGAAAATCCTATTCTGGAAAGAGAATGGGAATGGAAATGAGGCACTGATGGGCTTATTTCCTGACCTATTCTCCTTGTGTACCAATCCGGAAGAAACAGTGGCTGAGGTATGGTCTATTCATGGATGGAATATTGTGTTTAGAAGGAATTTAAATGACTGGGAGATTGAGAGAGTGGCTGAGCTATTAAATGTTCTCAATGGGTTCAATGTGTTTTCGGCAGAAAAAGATTCTATCATATGGAAACACTCTAGAGATGGAAGCCTTTCTGTTAACAAGCTATATATTAAGGAGGTGAAGGAGCATCCATGTGGTAAGCTTGGCCCCTGGAAGCAGATTTGGAGGAGCAAGGTGCCAAGGTTGGTAAAGTGTTTCTCTTGGTTGGTTGCCAGAAGAGCATGTTCCACACATGAGAAATTGAAAATGAGGGGTTTCTATATTGCCTCTTGGTGCTCTCTCTGTAATGAGACTGAGGAAACCAACAACCATTTGTTCCTCCATTGCAAAGTGACAACACAATTGTGGAACCTTTTTTTGGGACTAACACATACAAAATGGATTATGCCTGAGCATACGGCAGATCTACTTAGTTGCTGGATCAGCAGAGGGGGGAGAAAATCTAAGAAAAAGTGGTGGAGTATAATACCATCATGCATTTGGTGGTGTATTTGGAAAGAAAGAAATAGCAGATGCTATGATAACAAAGCTAATT